>PVHX01001258.1:0-218293 GCA_004024805.1 Geosciurus inauris | reverse complement strand
TCAGCAATAAGAGAGAATAAAATTATGGCATTTTCAGGTAAATGGATGGAGTTGGAGAATATCATGCTAAGTGAAGTAAGCCAATCTCAGAAAACCAAATGCCGAATGTACTCGTTGATAAGTGGATGCTGATCCATAATGTGGGGAAGGACATGGGAACAATGGTGGATCTCTGTTCACAGGGGTGTAAAGCGGGGAGGGGGCATGGGGACAGCAAGGGTGATAGAATATGATGGACATCATAGCCCTAACTTTATGTATGACTGCATATATGTTGTGATTCTATACAACTTACAACTAGAGAATTGATATGTTATCCTCTATCTATGTACAATGAATCATTTACACTGTTAGCATGTAAGCCTAAATAAAAAAAAATAAAATTTCATGAAGTGCAGAAGGAGATACACATTCATTCACACAGTAAGAAACTTGGTAGTGGCTGTTAGTGAAAAGGAAGAATGCAAACTTCACAGATCATTTCAACCTTTATTCAGGAACAGGACTACACCTATGGGGATGGACCCACTTTCCTGGTGGAAAATGAGCCACCAAACAAAGAAAGGGCCTGGGTTTATATAGGTTATCCTGGGAGATGGTCTGGTGAGCATATCAGTTTTCCTGAACACTTAGGAATTTGGGGTTTGTTTCATCAACCAATGAAATGGTCAGTTTTTGTGCTCAGGAATTTGAGCTCTTGGGTCTGGGGTCTTGTGTTATTGCAAGTCGGTGCCTGCCAAAGTCCATCATCCACTATGGTGAGACACTACTTCCTGCCTGTGATTAGCACCAGGAAAACATTTATCAGGGGAGGTGAAAGCTGTCAGTGCATGGCTTTTCTTTTTCCTTTTTCTCAGACTACATTATTTTCATTTCCCACATCTATTAGTGGCTAATCACTTTGTTATCTATGTCTTCCACCCCCAAATATGTGCATCCATGGTCAGAAAAGGACAAAATTTTGATAAAATTCCTAGATACATCTAAATTATGATTTGTATGTAGGAAATTCAACTATCATGTATTCCTCCAGACTGGTTAGTTTTCATCATTTTAACATTTCCATAGAACACAGGACAGTGATGGGTTCGTGATAAAGTAGGTCTATGACAAAAATTATATATCTTTGCTGGTGGCATCTCATCATTTTTCAGTACTTTTTTCCTGTAAATAATAATGGCATTTTGGATTTGCTGTTTTCTGACATGTGTCTGTCACCCACCCCCCATCTTGAATAATATCCTTCCCATTCAAAGAGTACAATGCTAAGTAAAATACCTGCATCCACATCTGAGGCTCTCTTGACCATGCCCTTTGCAGAGGGAAGCAGCCCAGGTAGTTTTTCAAACACAGAGCAATCATGCTACTTTTCTATAGCTGACCAGAGCCAGCTTGAAACCTGAGGAAGACACTCAATTCATTAGCTGGCCAGCAAGTAGGAAGCTCTGCCCAAGAAAGAATGGAAGTGTAATGGGGTATGTTTCTCATGAGGATTTTGCCTGGGAGGTGAAAGACAATCAGTAGGCACCCTCCTCCTCGTGGAGCTGTTTGTTGTCAAGTATAAATGAGATCAATCACGTAAGGCACTTAGAAGAGTGTATGGCTGAAGTGTAGAAGCTTAATAAATGTTAGGCAATGGGTATTAATATTATTAGTAGTTGAAGATGAAGGACAATTTTAAAGAAGGTAAAGAACAGATGCCATGCAATACATGCACCACAAATAATCAAAAGCTTGGAAAAACAAGTATAGACAGGGTGGAGGACAAGATGTTAAGGACTTCATATAAAAGAGCTGAGTCACATTAATAATCATTGCCCTTTCACTGTGCTCAATAGGTTCATACTGTCAAGAGAGTGGGTTGATGCCCTGTGCCTGGGAGGCTGAATGACTGTCATGCTATAAAAATTCCAGTCCTCAGGGGTCTGCCATTGGTTTTTTTCTCTTATATTTATGTTTGGGTGGTTTTCCCCTGTGAGATCTAGACTCTTATTTTTAATATTCCTATATTAATAATTCTCAAAAAATGCAGTCTTTTCATTTTTATCACCTCACTTTCCTAGTTTATATTATTCACTATGAAGGGTAATGTGAGAAGGCTCAGTCCCAGTAACCAAAAAGGATAGATTAATCCACTTTCCCTTACAAACTTTTATCTTCACCAGTTCCCCTTTCCTTGTAGGATGGGTAGAATATATACACTTTCCAAGATTCTGTGCCATACAGGAGTGTGATGGTTAATTTTATGTGTTAAATTGGGCTAAGGAATGCCCAGAGAGCCAGTAAAACATTATTTTGGGGTGTGTCTGTAAGACTCCTTCCAGAAGATATTAGCACTTGAATCAGTGGACTGATAAGAAGATCTGCCCTCACCAGTGTATGAAGGTGTCATTCAGTCCACTCAGGTCCTGAATAGAAGAGAAATGTAGAAGGGAAAATTATCTTATTCTGGGGCTCTGCTGTTGTTGTCTCCTGCCCTTGACATTGGAACTCCTAGTTCTTGGCCTTCAACTTCTAGGACTTAACATCAGCAGCACCTCACAATTTACTTCTGAATTCTCAGGCCTTGGGCTCTGGACTGGGTTCTACAGCATCAACTCTCCTAGTTCTCAAGTCTAAAAATTCACACTGAATTACATCACTGGCTTTCCTGGTTCTCCCTGTTCCAAATGGCAGACTGTCACAAGCGGCACAATTAATAATTACTCAGAGGTGGATTGTCTTTAAATGAAGCGTATATTCAATCATACCCATCATCAAATATAATCAATTAATACAAAATGTTGGGTGTGCTGGAGCACCCCAACTAGCATTCAATGCACATTAATTAAACACTACAGGTAAGTCATACTCTCCTAGGACAACTAAACACTACAAGCAATTCACACAATCCTAGGGCAACAATGAGCCCCCAAAATACCTCCAGTGCCACACAATTTCTCTTAGCCAAAGAGCAGATGCTGTCTTTGTCTGGTGGTTCTCTTTAGCTGACAGCTGGGTGTGAGGGAAGGGTGGAGTTGATCCAGGGACTGACAGCAAGGCGGCCAGTCTCACTCATGTCCTTGGAGCAAACACCCATTGTGGCAGGACAAGCAATTTAAATACAGTTCCAAGTGGGTGGTGTACGCTGGTAATTGGTTACACTCAGTGAAAGTCAATGTCCATTGGTTATGTCCAGTGATAATTGCAACTGGGCATGGACATTCTTTGTGCATGTCCATGGAGCTGAGCTCCCTATCAATTGTAAGAAGTCATTGCTAAGTATGCCTATGGCTAGTGCCCCTTACAGCCCCTTATCGATTGCAAGCATGCGTGACTAAGCATGTCAATGGTTGCTGTTCTTATGGCCAGCAACTTAGTGAGTCCCCGGCATGTCCAGGCATGTTTATGGTATATGCTCCTTACACAGAATGTGGGGCCTCTCAGCCTCCACAACCACGAGCGGATTTCCACACTAAACATCTTCTTATTTATATCTGTGTATCTCCTATTGGCTCCATTTCTCAGAAGAATCCCAACTAATGCCAAGGGGATTAAGAGAGGCTTGCTCTTTATGAATGTGCAATATGTATCACAATTTTGTGATGATTTTGAGCTAATTCTGAACTTTAGAACCACTGAAGAGGCTTATTGAGGAACAGAATGGAATTTTATTATGATAGATAGTCAACTACAAAAATACATTACAGTTGTTACTGTTGTTGTTAGGGCAGTTATTTCAGAGGCAAAACTTGTAGTTGGTGTGATTTTCTGAGAAGCCTCTTTTCCCATAAGGGAGAAGTGTGCTGTTCTTGATTGTACTAGCTGACAGGAGCCAATGATATGTCTCTTTCTAGCTTCACACTTGGCATCACGTGGGTAGGTTGAAATCAGCCATGGAGGGAGTACTGACACCTTGCAATTCTGAAAACATCTCAAGTCGGTGCTTTTATTTGTTTGTTTCTTTCTTTTTTTTGGTATGGGGGATTGAACTCAGGGGTACTCGACCACTAAGTCACATCCCCAGCCCTATTTTGTGTTTTATTTAGAGACAGGGTCTCACTAAGTTGCATAGCGTCTCGCCATTGCTGAGGCTGGCTTTGAACTTGCGATTCTCCTGTCTCAGCCTCCCAAAGTGCTAGGATCACAGGCATGTGCCACCGTGCCCGGCTAGTACTTTTGTTTCTTCCAGTGAGTTGCTTTACTAGTTCACTGCTGCTAATGAGTATAAAACACGTTTACTTTCAAAGCCATCCTGGATATGACAGGTAGATTGAAACTAAAGATGTTTTTACAAAAGCCTTTGAGGTTACTGAAAATGGTTCTGTTGTATGAACTCTCAAAAAAGATGTTTGAAAGCTTACACTCAGAAATCTCACAGCTGGAGTGTGGGTATCAGGTCTCTGCCTAGTGACTTTTAATATGTTTGTTTTTCTCTCCTACAACATCCATCTGAGGATGGCATTTGCATTCAATGTAATATTTCACAGGGAATTGTTTTGCTGCAGTTATATCCCCAAATCCCCACACAGACAAGAATAAGCAACTGTAAATGAAAAGGATAGTTGGAAAATAGTCTATTTACTAATCCAAATCATTGACAAAATTAGTCCTACCTTTTTGTGGTGGTGGTGGAGTCATACTTCACAATTAATGTGAAAGTTAAGGACCATGATTTTAGATGCCATGAGTGAGAAGAAATTGTGTTCTTTGGGAGGAGTCACTGCGATTTCTTTAAAAGTCAGTTTTAAACCTTCTCAATTCTCGATAAAAGAACTGATTTTATAACTAAACACTGTAAAAAAAAAAAAAAAAGTAAACCAAACAACACAACAGAACCTCCTGTAGAGGACCTTAACACATAATACTTATTTTTCCTCTTCTTATAATTAGGAACACATTTTTATCTTCATTAAGATCAAGGACTTAGCTGTGCATGTACAAACCCTGTACCCATACATTGATTTTTAAAACCTTTGTATATTTCAACATTGTCCTTGGTAAATACTAGATAATTGTTGGTTACAGATTAAATTCAGAAAGGATTACATTTATTTCCTATGGCAGACTGTGCTAGCGGCTCTAGCAATCTTGGGTCATCTTAATCCAATCAAGTATGGAGAAGATTTAAAACTGGGTTTCAGGTCTATTTCCAATTCACCTTAACTCCTGGGTGTGTTTCTAAATTTATTGTTTAGCTTTTCTAGTTGCTCTCAGCTGTTGATTGGTCCAAAATAATTTAGTCTACCTTTGCTGGAAGTAGAATTGAGGGAATTTTTATACTGAGATAATGCACAGTGTGGGATGGAAATCACCATTTATCTTCCAAGCGAATCTTCATGAAACAGGTTTTCCTAATGAGTTGGTGTCTGAATAATTTGTATTTTATGTAGCGTTGCATCCTGCTTTATGGTTTACATAAGGCAAAAAATGAGGATTCCAACAGGATAGTAAGTGTGTGAATCAGAAGTGCATTTGGAGCCCAAACAACACACACACACACACACACACACACACACACACACACACAGAGCTAAGCTCAACATGTAATAACCAAATGAGCAACTGAAGTATATTAAATAATAAAGACAAACATTCTAATCTTAAACAAAATGAATGTAATATTGACCTGGAATTCACAACAATCATGAGCTCTGGAATACAACAGATAATATTTCCATTAAGCACAGCTCAGTCCTTGACTATAATAAAGAAATAAAGCTGGAGTAGCTTTTATAATATCAGACCAAGTAGTTGGGTTTCTCCAATCTATGTATATACAAAGAAGAAGTCACGTGAGTACTTAGAGAGCTGGCAACCTTCTGCAAGCCAATATAAGGGCCCTCACCAAGAACCAAAGGGACTGGCACCTAGATCTTGACTTCCCAGGCTCCAGAACTGTGAGAAATAAATGTCAGTTGTTAAAGTCACCCAGTTCCTTTGATATTTTGTTACAGCAACCTAAGATAATAGTCTTTCAATAATGGTGCAGAATTGATTTCTAGCATCCCCTATGAGTGACAGCTTCTCAACATGGGAGACCCTCCAGATAAGACGCTTCAGGACTACTACAAGACGCTGCTACAGCACAGGAGACCCACAGCTGTCTGAAGGAGTTAAGGAAACGATTAAAAGAACTTACCAAGTGGTATGAAAATCTGAAAATGATCCGAAGGCCCTATAAAGTGTTGGACGGACTGTGGGTGAAGTGCTTAAGCAATTAACTGAAGAAAAGTTCATTGTTAAAGCCACAAATGGACCAAGATATGTTGTGGGTTGTCATCATTGACAGCTTGATCAAAGTAAGCTGAGGCCAGGAACACGAATTGCTTGTACATCATCATGAGATATTTGTCAAGAGAGGTGGATCCACTTGTTTCAAACATGTCTCATGAGGATCCTCCAGAATGTTTATTATTCTGAGATTGGAGGTCTGTCGGAACAGATGTGGGAATCAAGAGAGGTAATAGAATTGCCTCTTATGAATCCAGAATTATTCCAGTGTGTAGGAATGATACCTCCAAAAGGTTGTTATATGGACCACTAGGCACAGGACAAACACTCAGCATGAGCTATTGCTAGCCAAGTAGACTGCAATTTCTTAAAGGTTGTATCTAGTTCTATTGTAGACAAGTACACTGGTGAAAGTGCTCATTTGATTGGAGAAATGTTTAATTATGGCAGGGACCGTCAGCCATGTATCATTTTTACCAATGAAATAGATGCTATTGGTGATTGTCGGTTTTCTGAAGGTACTTCAGCTGACAGAGAGATTCAGAGAAGCTTAATGAAGTTAACTGAATCAAATGGATGGATTTGATACTCCACATCATAGAGTTAAAATGATCATGGCTACAAACAGAACAGATACTCTGGACTCTGCTTTGTTGTGTTCAGGAAGATTAGATAGAAAAATGCATATTGATTTATCAAATGAACGAGCAAGAATAGATATATTGAAAACCCATGTAGGATTCATTACAAAGCATGGTGAAACAGATTACAGAGCAGTTGTGAAGTTATCAGTTGGCTTTAATGGAGCAGACCTGAGAAATGTTTTTACTGAAGCAGGCATGTTTGCAATTCGTGCTGATTTTCTAGTTCAAGAAGACTTCATGAAAGCAGTCAGAAAAGTGGCTGATTCTAAGAAGCTAGAGTCTAAATTGGATTACAAACCTGTGTCAGGTTTTGGATGGCTGCATGACAGACTGAAATAAAATTAATAAACATAATGTGTGTGTTAGCAATGAGCTCATTAGATGTGTATGAATAAAAATATGTATGAGTAACATAAAATTAGTATGTAATTCAGTAATTCAACTTTTAAAATTGACACATAATAAATGTATATGTTAATGTCATATTTACTGCAGCAAAAGTTACAAGTGTGTTGAAGTTTTTCATATTTGCCATGTGAGCATTTTGTAAAACACTGAAAATGGCTTGAGATAATAGTATAAGAGAGCATTTCTTAAGATTGATTTTATATCCTTTATTTTTCTCATTCTAAAAGTGCTTAATAACATGTTTGATTTATTTCTTCAAATAAAATAAAATAAAAATAAATGATGCAGAATCACCTATATATCCTTCAAGAAATAAAAGCAATGTGACCGCCTGTCACACCACACATACACATCAATTTCAAGTGGGTTATATTTCTAAATAGGAAAGGTAAAATAAAAACTTCAGGAAGGAAACTTAGGAGAGGATCATGATTTGGATAGGTAGCAAGACAATATACTTTGTAACCCCAAAATGAAAGATTTTAAAATTACACTATTTTAAAATTAGGAACTTCTGTTAATCAAAACCGACAAAATACAGAAAGTATTTAATTATCCCCAGCAAGATTTGCAAGGCTGGCTGGGCATGTAATTATAATTCATTGGGGGAATAAAGTTCTTTAGAATTTGATTTTGAGTTGAATTTAGCTTTATCTATTTTATCTGTGAAAGGTTAGAAGACAAAAATAGTGGCAGATTTAAGACTTAAAAAAACCAGATAAATTCTTCATCTCTCTATCAGATTCTTATTAATCTTAATTATTTGAAAAATTATCTTGATACAATGCTATATTCCAATTTCTGCTGTTTTTAGTAAAAGGCACATCTTTAAAGATGTATTATCTATTTTTATAAATTAAGCCATCTGTGTTGGAAAACACTTGTTCAAAATCAGAAATTCCTGAATTTCATTGAATTTAAGCTGCTATTGAATAAAAGACTCATTATTATTTTACAATCTACTACAAAAGAAATATTTATATTCTACAATAATTTTAGCATTTAGAATTTTAATTTTATTCATATTGTGAAAGCTCTTTCAGATTTAATCAGTCTTTTACAAATCATAAATTATTGTTATGTCAATATAAAAGAGAAACTATAGGCTAGATAAATTCTTAAAAGTTGTCAACATTCAAAGATTCTTATGAAGCCCTTTCCTGCATGGCATTGTTGAGGCCTTAGTCTATCCAGACAATATTTTCTGTGCTATTAAGACACAGGTAAGGCAGCATTTTAAGTTGGCTTTGCAGTTATGTGGAGCCTGGCTACATCTGACATTGCCTAGGGAATGTGAATGAAGAAATTGCTTCAATATCTCCTACCCTCCCTAGAGCAGTATGGGAAAAGGCTAGACAAGTGCTCAGGTGGTGTCCCAACACTTCCTTCCAAGCAAGTGACACTTACCTGCAAGCTGGGAGGTAAATTTCTTAAGTTGCAATACATACACATAACATAAAATTTACCCTTTAGCCACTGTTAAGCACATAATTCAGTGGCATTAAGTAAATTTACAGTGCTGTGAAATCATTACTACTATAGAGCTCCAGAAATTTTTTATCATCTCAAACTCTATACTCATTACCAATAACTCCCCATTACTCTCTCTCTCCAGCCTCCAGCATCCACCATTCTGCTTTCTGTGTCTATGAATTTTACTGCTCTAGGTATCTCATATAAATAGAATCGAAGAATACGTGTCCATTTGTGTCTGGCTTATTTCACTTAGCATTATGGTTTTTTTTTAATATTTTTTTAAGTTGTTGATGGACCTTTATTTTTTTCATTTATTTATATATGGTGCAGAGAATCGAACCCAGTGTCTCACGCATGCAAGGCAAGCGCTCTACCACTGAGCTACAACCCCAGCTCTAGCATTATGTTTTTAAAGTTCATTCTATTGTAGCATGAGTGGGGTTTTCACTCCTTCTAAAATATGAACAATATCCTATTGCATATAGTTATTTCATTTTGTTTATCCATTCATCTGTTGATGGAAATTTAGATTATTGCTCTCTTTTAGCTGTTGTGAATAATGCTGCTCTGAACACTAGTAAATACTCATCTCTTAAAGTCTCTGCTTTCGGTCCTTTTGAATACATACCAAGAAATGAGATTGTGGGATCATACAGTAATCGTATGTTTCAGTGTTTGAGGAGCTGCCAAACTGTTTTTCCATAGTAGCTGCACCATTTGACATTTCCACCAGTCACGTACAGGTGTCCAATTTCTCTACAACCTTACCCACACTTGTTATTTTCCTTCTTTTGGAATAGTTACTCTAATGAGTGTGAAGCATTGCAATGATCTTTATGTTTTAAAACAAGTACTCCATGATTGCTGCTTAGCTAACCTCTGTTGTTAGCAGCTAGGCAGGTACTTTGGGGAACAATCACCTATGCTTGCTAGGGGGTTGCAGGCAACTGCTGCCTCTTCAGAGTTGGGTTTTTGTTGTTGTTTAAGATAAGGCCCCATAGAGAAACTGACAAGGAACCACCTGTGAAATCATCAAGTCACTGATGTACTTATTTTAGGAATAAACTTTACTCTTTATAACACTAAATTCTCCATCCAGAAGCATTCCTGTTCAATTTTTTTTTGAACATGTGATATATGACCTGCTCAAGAATGTGCTGGTCTCTACATGTATTGATAAATTTTTTCCTATATGAATGTGCAGAAGTTTCCTTGATGAAAGTCCCTTGCTTTCTCTGTTCAAGGCAACACTGATCTGAGAATTATTCCCAGTGCTCCCTTTACTTGCTGCGACTAAGAAATCTCTCCTCCGTCTTTTATGTCTTGGTTGTGCCTGTGGGCTTTGCACTCAACAAGAGGTAATCCCATCATCCCCCGTTACATTGTGAGATTCTGTTGATGATAGACATGTCTTGAATTCAATGATCAGCATGTAAAAAATCATGGTCTTTATTTTCTACTTTTGCAAGTTCTTAGGCTGGCATCTCCCTGGGCCTAAAACAGAAATCAAGTTGTATGTAAAGCATTTTCACGCCTGGCCCTGTGCTAAGTAGAGGAAGAGTAGGCTCTTGCTTTCATGGGGAGATGAGATAAACAAGAGTGCAGTCATCCTGAGAGTGTTTGGCAATCTGAGTTCTTCTTTCAGCTTTGGTCAGGCTGAACATCCTAGAGCATTAAGAAAAGGAACCCTGTGATCTCCTTTCGTCAGTCCCAGGTTTTTCCTAGGTACCCAGCATAGCTGCAGAATTGGACAGTCTTTTGTGTTTGGAAAGAATGTTCTTTGGCTAGTGTTCCCACCCAAAAATAGACTAGATTTTACTCGTGAAGACAGTAGCACATTGTAAAGGAAAGCCTGCCTGACAGATTCATGTGCTGGCAGTTTGCGGGAGCTCTGGGGTTCTCGTCCCTGGTCTGCACTGAGTTAGCTGTGGGTGTCCCTCTCACCCTCTGTCTGATGAAGGCTTTGATTAACTCCTCTACTCCTTCACATATTGATTAAAGGTCCACTAGGTGCTGAAGCTAGAGTACAAGGCTCCATATGACACAATACCTGGGCTCAAGTATTTTGGCAATGGGGGGCAAGGAGTGAGTGGGAATGGGGTAGAAAGAATGGTAAAGCAAATGAATCTGAGCTGTGGTTCTCAGGGTGCCATCCTGGACCAGCAATAGCAGCAGCCCTTGGGACTGTGAGAAATTCAAATTCTCACCCTAGAATTGCTAAAAAGAAACTCTGGGGTTAGACCCAGCAATTTATACCTTAATGAGCACACAGCAGGTTGGGGTGCATGTTAAAATTTGAGAATCACTGAATTCAATTATGATATGACAAGCAAAACGCAGAGTGGACAGAAGACAGTGACCATTGTCCCTTCTCTTTTTAAACTTGAATTTTTTTTTTACTTTAGTCTTAGCATTAAATATAAAACTTCTATCACCCTGTTCTTGTATTCTGAAATTTCTTATGTGTTTGTGATATCCTAATAAGGTTGTGAAGTTAAATAATAAATTTATGAAGACATAGTATTTCATTATACTGTGGTTCTTAAATATGAACAGTGCTAGTACGAGTAACACAGTTGTTTTCATTATTCTCAATAGCTAGGTTTTTATAAAGTGTTTTGTGCTGCAAACACAGAAATGGTGAATACTGAATCATTGCTACGAGGCAAAATACAGAGTTAGGTTTCTATGAGCCTCTAGTCTCAACATTTTAGTTAACTGACCAATACATAATCTTGTCTACTGTGTGTTTGTGTCTAAATTTATATTATTTAATGTATATGTATATGGTTGATGTATTGTGATATTTAATAGCACTATAATTCATGATTGAATAAAACCCATCTAACATGCATGTTTCCTCAACAAGACCCATTATGGTCTTCCATGCTCGGGAAAGCTAGCCAGGACTTAAATACAGCACTTAGGGACCAACTTAAGCAGTAAATTCTCCAACAAAACATCTCACTGCTTGTTTATAGAATGAGAGCTGAAACAAGAATGTAGGGTAACTTTCTTCCACTTTAGCTGAGAGCACATGCTTCAGGTAACTCAAATTTTTCACCATTCTGCACATATCTGCAAATGAGCATGAAAAAGCACTCAAGAACTGAGTTGGGGGTTACAAGTAAATTTTAACAAGTAGAGAAATTCATAAATGGTGAAGCAGAGAATAATATGATGAACTATATTTTAGTATTTCAATTACACAAAAGGAAACCATAACTTGCAATAATGTTCTAACAATTACTACAAAGTCTTTGTTTTCTGTTCTACTATTTAAAAGAAGAAATCAGACAATAAAAACATTTTAGTAAAATGTGTCCATCTTGATGTTAAAGTTTGGGAAGTTGAATTCTTCACAGAATATATGTGGTTAGTTGTTTTCATTTTAAAAGATGGATGAATTCTTTATAAAAATACAGATCAATTGTTGCATTATTTCTTTTCTTCACTTTCTACTGATAGAAGTATAGCAAAATAAATTTTGGAAAGTAGGGAAAAATTATTGTATATTAAGAAGTGTCATTGAACCCATTTGCCAATGGATTAAGTTGAAACAAGAAATTTCTGTTCCTCTAGTCCAAAACAGTATATCATTGACAATTACATATGGTTCTGCCTAATTATCATTGTTCTTATTTCAGCATTTATTTTTAAAATTTGGGGTTCCAAAAGCTAGACATATTATACTTCCATGATTTTAGATAAACTTCATAGATTACCTAGAACTTTCTATGTTTTTTATATTCTTCATAATAAAAGTCTTGAAATTTTTCATGTGCTGTCTCTTTTCAAAGACAACTTTCTTTTCTTTTCTTTTCTTTTTTTTGTACCAGGGATTGAACTCAGAGGTACTCGACAACTGAGCCACATCTCCAGCCCTATTTTGTGTTTTATGTAGAGACAGGGTCTCACTGAATTGCTTAGCACCTCACCACTGCTGAGGCTGGCTTTGAACTCGTGATTCTCCTGTCTCAGCCTCCCCAAGTGCTGGGATTACAGACGTGCACCACTGTGCCTGCCTTCAAAGACAACTTTTGTATCAATTTAAAAACTATATTCTTTGTGAAATATAGTGAGCTTTAGTCTGTTCATGTCAGTTATAGAAGGCTTTTGAGGTATGTCTCACATAGACTGAACTATGTGTTAAATAAACTATGTTATCAACAGCCTAATTTAGAACACTGGCCCGGCCTGTCTAGCAACTTCTCTATACCTTGGTTTTGAATCTGCAGAATAGCACTAATAGTAGTGCCTCCTGTGAGAAATTATCAAAATAATATACTAATTTTTCTCAAGTGCTTCAAACAGTGCCTATCATGTGGCATGTATTCATGAAAATATTAGTAAATATTATAAAAGATTATTTGACATATTTAAAATACAAAGAAAATATAATGAAAGGAGCAATATAAGAGAAATCAGCCAATTGGATTTGAAATTGGATTTGAGATTAGATTTCATAAGGTAAACTTGAAGCCAGACTGGACTCAACTGGATAAAACTGCTTGTCTTTGGAAATTTACCTGATGTTTTGGACTTAGGTTTCTGTGCAGAAGAGTGATAGCTTTTCAGAATGGCTGAGGCTTAGAAGAAGGGTATGAGACCTCTAGGTATTTGTTTGCCAAAGCAAAAGCAGTCCACTCTTCCTGGGGTGGACTCTATTATCATGACATTTTCCATGAGCTGCGCCTGCAAGGTCTCTCCACTGCAATAGTGATTTCTGATCTAAATAAGATTCTGCATCTATTCTGGAATGAAAATTTAGTTAATCCTACCTTACCAAAACATACATGATATTAAAATCTGGGCAAGGTTTTTAAAGAGACAAAAGAAGGAAAATCATGACATCTAGTGGCTTTTGGGCAATATTGCAGCAAACATTTCAATCCCAAAGTCAATCTAGCATATAGTTGCATCTTGCTTTACATAAACTATTCCTAGAAACATTTCATCTAAAAAATTCATGTGCCTATTTAGTACCAGATATAACTTCTTGTAATTTTCTGGAATCATTTAAAAATAATGTCCTTATAAATTTCAGCATTATGGGCTAATTTTTTGTTTTGTTTTGTTTCTCTGTACCTGTTGCAACATAGATGACCTTGGATCTCAGATAGAACAGGTTAGGCCTGGGAAACATACTAACGTCTACTTTATTCATCGTAATTATTAAAAATTCTATAATGGAACCAGGCATGTGTAGTACTAAGACTTGAATACTTGGCCTTGAAAATGAATTTTACCCCAATTAATTCACTCCATTTCCTATAGCTTATGAAAATGAGCTAAAGGAATTTCATTGTCTGGGGCTAGAGTCTAGTAACTGGTCCTGATATAGTTGTGTCACTCCAAAATTGAAATAAGCACATATTAATAAATTAAACCACAAGAATGCTCCCTGGTTTGTAGAGAACTTACTGTGTTGTGCCACATAAAGCATCTATTTGCAGATGGAGAGGCAGGACTTAAAACCATATAAATCTTTGGTGAGGATAATAAGGTCTAGAGTTCCTGTAACAAATCTTGTACTTACCAGATCTGGGGCTTCATTCTTTTAAACCTTATTTGCCCACCCACCTCAATCTATACATCTTCTGGTAGGGAGCCGAATAGGTGAAATCTTTCTATAGTTCTTTCTCTTGTGAGTTAAAATTCTATTTCGAAGAAGCAAGGCAGGAAACACCCATCTGGACAGACCCAGGGGCCGAGAAAGACCCCGGGGAAGGGGTGGGAAGGCCAGAACCCTGCCAGCTGGAGATCCAGAGGGCGATGCGGCTGGCCCTCAAAGGTCAAAGCGCTGGTCAGTGGGTAATGAAATCCGGCCTGTGTCCGGGAGAAGGGGCGATCGCGTGCTTTTCCAGAGGTCCCTGGGAAAGCCTCAGGCCGACAGAGGGCAGGAGACGGCGAATGGGGACGGGAAGAGCCGACCAGGATTAGGAAGAGGGGGAGAAGTGGACACCAGTCCAGCCTGGCCCGGCCCGACCCGGCCCGACCCGGCGAGAGCGCAGCTGCAGAGGGAGGAGAGGGGAGGACGTCTGCGAAGCTCAGGAGGCGTCTCCCGGACGCAGCGGAATCTGGCCTTTGCTGGTCCCAAAGATTGGAGAGGGCAGGAGTGCTTGGCGCCCATCCCCTCCCCACAGCAGCCGCGCCCATGGGCCGCACGGACCGAGTCCCAAGTGCCCCGGGCCGCGCTGCTAAAGGCCAGCGGTCCCTGAGTGTGGCCCGGCTGCACGTGCAGGGCTAAGCCGGGTGAGGGGGCGCAGGGCTGGGACGGCGGGGAGCCGAGGCCCCGCGGGTGCGGGGGCGCGCGGCTGCAGGCTGCCTGAAAGCTGCTCCAAGAGCGTGCCAGGGCCCAGGGGTGCGCAGGCCTCAGGGCGCGGGGCCCGGCCCGGGGGACGCGAGCCAAGATCTTGGGCTGATTGTAATCGGGTAAGTGTTCATCTGCTAGAGGAAGTGGAATGCATTGTTTGTGGTGGCCTCTTTTTGTGCGAAGTGCGTGATTTATTTATTTAATTTTTAATTTTATTTTTTGCCTGTCTGCAAAACTGGAGTCTATGGAGTCTGTATTTTCCTGCAACCATTCTTGAAATCTTGAGGCTCTGACATCATCGAGCCTTCCCAAGTGAAGTTGCCCACTTGCTCTGAGAAGCATTTATAGCGTCTCTCCATCAGGTCCCCAGATCCCTGATTGCTTCTTGGACTTGTTTTAGGACGTATGAGTGTGAGTGTTGGAGGAGCAGCTCCTTGATGATAATCCTTGAGTGGCCTAGCCCGTGTTTGCCTTGTGTAGTCCAGAAAACCAGCCTGCATTTTAACCCAGCAACAGTGCTTATTTCAGATAAGCTTTTCAAATGGATGCACGACTTTTCGAAAACCGAGATCACTGCCTAACATTTGAATTTCTATGGGACAATGCGGCATAGGTTTGTGGGATATCAAAAAGCAAACTAAAAAGTAAAAAACAGATCATTAATTATTTGTCGGACAGCTGGAATGGAGTCACAACTGGAGACTGGTTCTCTGCCTTCACTTCGATGCAACAACAAATTAATGCAATACAATTCAGTGACTGTACTTCAGTCCACCCTAAGGGAACCTACGTCCTGCACCCAAATTAAATGCACCGACAAGCAATACTTTATTATCTCTAAAATTTAAGCAATAGAGAAAGGAACTAGCATAAAATTGTCACATTACTATGTACAATGTAATATAATATAACTTTATTAGATATTCCACATTTAAGTTTTAACATAATTATCAGCTAGAATGCATCCCATAAGTTTGTACACTTTCTAAGACTGTATAGACGTTGATAGTTTGCAGGGGATTAAAAAGTGTTCAACGTTATGCATGGACTAGCAGTTCAATGCTTGATCAGAGCGCAGAGAAACCTAATGGCCAAAACAGAATACAAAAAAAAAGGAAGACATATTATGAGTTCTGTTTTAAATTCACAATGTTAGCAATTTGTGTTTCCTGGAGAGACATGCGTGTCAGTGTCCTGCATCCTTGTCCCAACTGCTTTCCTATCTTCTTGGTGACCTTTGACAGTCGTTGAGTTGTGGGCTCCAATAAATTCTTCTTCACTCAGTTTCATCCATATTTTGTGGTCAAATTTCTATGTTATCACACTGAACTCTGAAGTTCAAGAATTTGCACAGAAAGACGTGAGGAGGGGGAGAGGAGGAAAAGGTTGCTGAAATGGAGTGGAATTAGTGTTTTAAAGTATCCATTTGATAGAAACCCCTGTGCTCCCCTGAGCTTCCCATTTTCCTGCCCTGCTTCCTCCACACCTCAGACCCTCAGCTACTTTCAAGTGAGCAGGACTGCTGGTTTTAGAAAGAATTTGGTGTCACATAAAGAGAAATTATCTTCTCCATTTTGAAATCAATTTTCTTCTTAGTTCAAAAAGACTCTCTCAACCCTTCTCCCCCCCCAAAAAAGAATGAATTTTCTAGAGGAAGAAATTACACTTCATTGAAAACAAAACAAACTGGCATGCTTCCAGTAAGTGAATTTTTGCTTCTGGGGTGCACAAAAGGCAGATGAGCTATGAGAAAGAGAGAGAGTGATGGAGCAGAGGCTCCATTTGGTTATGAAGGTCATTTGGGAGGTGGACGTAAGCTATTCAGAGAAGAGCTGTGACTTTCTATCCTCTCTTGAAAACTTTAAAATTCTCCAGCAATGTCTTGAATTTGGAGAATGTTTTAATATCTGGTCACAACATGATCTTTTGTGGTAAGCATGAACATTCAGAGTAATTATAGAGTAAAAAGGGTTCTGTGTTTGAGTGACTCATTTAATCTTTGCTTATTAATTCTTTCAATAAACATAGAAAGCATTTCCTGTGTGACAAACATAATTTAAGATGCTACAGAAAAAAAGATTAATGTGTCAAGTTTACAATTTTAAAAATGCCCAAAGAGATCTCTTTAATACAAAATGCTAAGGAAGGTACAAGGAAACAAGAACTATCGTAGGTACATGCGTAGTAGAGCAAAGAATATGGTATAAATAGGATTCAGTGCTATCCAGTTTCAGGCATCCATGGGGTGTCTTGGCCTTTTTTTTTTTTTTAATTTAGTTATTTTATTTAAATGCATTTCAAGTCATAGTACATAACCAGAGCTCAGTTTTTCCATTTCTCTGATTGCAAACCAGATAAAGTCACACCATTAGAGTCTTCATAGATGTGCCAGGGGTAGTAATGACCATCTCAAACAATCATCATTACTATGCCCATTCCCCTTTCCTTCCTCCCACCTCCCCCAACCACGTCTAGAGTTCCTGCATTTCTCCTGTTTCCCGTTCCCACCCCCCCTTATGTATTCTTATCCACTAATCAGAGAGAAATGAGAGAAGAACTTTTGTATTGTTTTACAGATGTGGATACTGGCTAGGAGAAGGCAAGTGTCTTGCTCAAAGTGTCAGGGGAGAACAAATTCTAATCCACTGTTATGAAGATATCATGAAGGAACAACGTTTTAGTTAATTCATCACACTTGATTTTAAAATTATTATTTCTCAGTAACACATCAGCTCATGTGTGAATATATACTTCTTTTTTTTTTTTTTTTAATTTTTTTTAGTTGTAGATGGACACAATGTCTTTATTTTATTGCTTTGTACGTGGTGCTGAGGATCGAACCCAGGGCCTCACGCATGCAAGGCAAGCGCTCTACCGCTGAGCTACAATCCCAGCCCGAATATATACTTCTTAAGGTTCAAAACACATCTATTTGATGTATTTTGTTTAGTTGATTTTTGGTCAGCTATTTTGTAGGTATTTCTTATGTTTAACTAAAAAATTATTGAGTCACAATGTAAATGATAAATAATCAATGGTTTAAGAACAACTGGACAGAGCTAAAGGAAGAGCTGTTTATTAAACATGAAAACTTACATTCTTTTCTCTGGTACCCTTATTTTAACATCTTTATCTTCCCATTGTACTTACAATATATAAGCAGTAGGGAGAGAGGAAAAGATCATGTAATTCTGTCTTTCTCTGTTGTACAAAACATCTATGAAAGGCAGGGGTTCTTGCTAATCTCTATAGTTTTAATGTGTTTTTAACAATTCTCTTTTGTATAGATTATAATCGATACATAAGTAAGAGCAATATTTACTTCAAGTGTATTAAAATAAAAATGTTGAAAATTCAGTACCATTTTATTTGTTTATTTATTTATTTATTTATTTATTTATGGTTGTTGTGGTGCTGGGAATTGAACCTAGAGCCCCGTGCATGCTAGACCCCTGAATTACTCTCAGCCCCCAAATTGGGTACCATTTTAATTGAAAACAAAAACAAACTTTAAAAAAAAATGTACACACTGGAGTGGTGTTTTTGTTGAAAATATTGAAAGTCAGAGATCTTCCCCTAATTTATCATCATATCTTAAGTTAATGTATTTTTTATTCAAATGGGAGGATATGATTTCTACTCTAAGGGTAAAAATAGTTTACTATTAAATATCAGGAAAATATTTTGACTAGAGGGAAGTAAATGTTTTAAGAGGTTCATTGAAAGGGCATTTTAATAATTAACACAAACCGTGCTACAGTTAGGTAGAACAGCTTATTTAAAATTTAGATTTTCTTTTGTTACAGTTCTCCATTAAATTTTAATATTTTCAAACTCACTAAAACTCAGAATATACACCAAAAAACAATGCTAAACTAAATCAAGTTACATGTTTGTGTGGCTTCTAATAATTCAAAAGAATCTGATCTGTTTCAGATTTAATATGGAATTCGTGATTTTTACTGGAGCCCAAGTTGGGTTTTGCCTTTGCAAAAGGCAAAAAAAAAAAAAAAAAAAGAAAAAGAAAAAAAAAAGGGACCTGGTCAAGGGTAACCTGAAATCAAGCCTGTGTTTCACCACTTGTCAAGTCTTACACCCTGAAGTAAAGCCATGTCTGAGATATTGATAACTGTTTTGCATAACTTTTACTTCTCTGGTTAAGTCTCCAAAAGTTGTTATTTTTCCACTTCACATAAAGATGCGTGCAGATTATTGGCCACTTTGATTCTAAGAAACATTAAAGAGACAAGGTCCTAGGCCTTAGTTTCTTAAGGATGTGTGTTATGTGGACACATACACGTGTTTTGTGGGGACACAGAAAGAGAAGAGGAGCAACCTTATACAGAAGGAATTTTATAAGTTTTAATGAGTATTATTTAATGAATATTATTCATTAAATTATTATTATTTAATGAATATATTATTACATTAGGGTGACTGTTCATGTTTCATTTTGTTTTTTAGGAGAGGACTGTCAGAAGGTTCTAGAAAGCACAGTGTTGCTGTGAAAAGTAAAGATCCTTTACCTACACATTTTACAAGAAATGTGCAGAAAGCCATTGATAAATATACCTGGTAAGAATTCACCTGTTAAATGATGCTAATTACAAAATTTAAAAATTCCCATAACAAATCAGTGATTGGTCATCATGAACTTTTTAAATTAAAATACAGTTTTATTTTTAACCTAATGGAAATGATACATTGCAAAAATATTTTGAAATGAGTGCACTCTGTTTAAATGTTATTTCTGTTGCTTATGTTCATTCCAGCAGTGAATCCCCATCATCATTTTCTTCCAGTGGAAGCTGCACACCCACAAAAGCCCATGATCCATGGTCAGGGTCTTCAACACGAAGTTCTACCACTGGCTTATCTACAGAGAGGAGCTCAGTTTATTCCTGGAGAGATGATGTATGTCTCAGAACATTTTTGATAATACAGTGATTATAAGCTATGTGAAAAATTGCTTTCTTAGGTTCAAAAAATCATTTTACTACTTATAAAAGCATTACCAATTATATCCATTTATATATTATATGTATATATAAAAGTATTTACATGTTACCATGTTACATGTAAAAATTTTGAAGTACCAAAATATAGAAAAAAAATAAAAATCGCTCTTAATCTTATACCCAGAGTCTTAGCTGTTCCCACCCTCCCATGTTCTTCCCATTATATTATATATGACTCCTTGTACAGTATATATGACTGGAAATTCAGAATAAAATCCTGACAATTAGGAACTCAAATAAGAGAACAATTTTGGAAAAGTAAAACTGTGAAGTATCTCCATGGTTAGAGGATTTCTCGGCAGTATTCTAAACCAGATGTTTTACTTTCATCTTCTGACCCTAAAGGGAGTCATTAATTTTAACCATTCTTGGTTCTTTGTGAGCGTGGGACTCTTAGCTGGGTGAGCTTTAGTTATAACTTCAGCTTTGCTAAGGACTTTGCAGGCTCCACAGTCTTCTGCTTCCTTATCCCTGCAGTGTCTCTGGGCATCCTGGTACACAGCTCTGTAAAACCCATGTGATTAAGGCATAGCCTGTCTATGGCACCCAGGTGTTCTGTTTCTAACACCTTGTTTACTGTGTTTTTCTTTACTTTCTTTAAGAGCCCTTCTGCACTCCTCATGGTGCATCTGAATCTACTTATTCATATAGTTGGATAGCAGCAAGTCTGAAAGAGGTGGGCAGTCACAGGGCATGGGAGGCATCTGGAAGGGAGTCAGCTCATCACTCAGAGGACTTTTTCAGACGTGACTCCCTCATTTATGATCACCTCTTCTGCATCTGCAATCCCCTCTTACATCCTTTTTCCTTGTGGGTATATCCCTGAAAAGCCATTGCTTCATCATGTCTGGATTCTGGGATTCTTTCAGTAGAAATCTTCAGGAAATTATCCAGGGAGAGTCTTATGACTTCTATTTATAGAATTTAAATTACTCTAGCTGGGCATGGTGGCACATGCCTGTAATCCCAGCAGCTTGGGAGGCTGAGGCAGGAGGATAACCAGTTCAAAGCCAGCTTCAGCAAATTATCAAGGTGCTAAGTAACTCAGTGAGACCCTGTAAATAAATTTAAATATATATATATATATATAGACCCTGTAACTAAATTTATATATGTATATATATGTATGTATACATACATATATAGAGGGGCGGGAAGAATGACTGAAAGAGAGAGAGCGAGGGCCGGGGGAGAGAGAATGTGTGTGTTTGTGTGTCTGGGGATGTTGCTTAGTGGTTAAGCGCCCCTGGGTTCAATCTGTGGTACAAAAAACCCCCCAAAAAACAAACAAACAAAAAAACCCAAAACAACAAAATGCAGAAGATAGAGAAACCAAAGTGAGCCTTCTCCCATGCCCCAGCCACCTCGTCTTAGTTTTTCTCTTATTTGCACTTGAAAAGAAATAATTCAGTTCCCCTGTAATCTGGGAATCTAGTTTGTTGTCAGTTTGAGAGAAGAACTAACATATAAAATAATGTCTAACAATCTATGACACGGCTATGTCCCTTGTCCTGGAGGCTGTCTGTGCAGGGTTGTTTCTCCCAGTCATAGTCTTGTTTATGTTAGTAATGTAATGTTCTGCTTATTGGCTGATAGGACTGTTAGCTTCCGACAGAGACCATCTAGGGTCGCTGAGAGGCTTTCTCAAGTTCATTTCCCTGCAGCTGCAACTCAGGAAACTTTTAAAGTCAGACAGGAAGAATTAATTAACATGCTGATCTCATCCTAGTAACCAAACCTCTTAAGAAGACTAAGGATTTTTTTGTTTTGCTACTTCATTGATTTAAAAAGGTTAATGGTCCTTTCTTCGAAAGTAATTTCTTTTTCTGACATATCATTAGAAGAAAACAATAGCCTGTATTTTGCAGGTGTGCTTAAGCACAGCAGGCACAACTATGTAGGGGACCTAGGTCTGTGTACATATATGTGTGTGTGTTTGCATGTGTACGTGTGTGCACACATGCAGATATGAGGGTGTGTAGGGGTCTGTGCATCCATCTGATGTCTTTGTCAATATGTGTACCTATGCCTCTGACTGCATCTATATAAAATCTCAAACAAGGTTCATAACTCATGAGGGAAATTATCTCTTTAATAGTAAAGGAATCTGAGGCTTGGAATGAGATGCAATTGATTAGAAAAGTCAGAATTGAAAAATGACTGCAAAGCCCACATTCTTTTTACCTTATTATACCCCCTCCTACATAATAGGTTCAAAAATGTTTTAAGTATTATTGATTGTGAAAGCTGTTTCTCTGGCTGTTAGGGGTCTAACTAAATGTGCATTTCTGTTTCAGGAGTTTGACAAAGCCAATGCACAGAAAGTGCAGCAGTTGTTTTGGGAGGTTGAGGAAATGCTATTTGAGGAGAAAGTCAGCCCTCAGACCCAAAATCTGGTGGCTGAATGCAGTGAGTGGGCAAGAAGATCCCTCCATCTGAGGTAGGCACATCCTCTGTGGAAATTCTCTGGAATGTGTTTTTGAACTAACCACTCCTGATCTGGGTCTCTACAATCAATACATTTTGTTGGAAGCCGTATATGAATTATGGGTTTGTTTGAGCCACATAAAGCTGAGGTACTGCTTTTCTGGGAACTCCTGGGTGAAATTCCCCGGTTTCAGAAAGCCCAGAGCATTCTGGCGCCCTGTCTTAGTTCACAGCCTTAGGATCAAACACAGTAGATGCATAAGCCACCAAGCACTGAAACAAACACTGAAACCTTATCCCTTTCTTTAATATACTTCCCCTTAAATAAAGAATTGGGGCCTTTTTCAGTCATTCAGTTCCAGTTCCTATCAGGGCTGGAAGACCCATAAGGTGCCCCGCTTCTTAAATCTAATCTCTGGATTTGTCTTTATTTCTTACTGATTATTTCAAAACTTTTTATCTTCCCAGACAGCTCACCCCTCCTATCAGGAACCTGCTCTTCTGGGGTGCTGGCTACCGCATCAACATTTGGATTGAAAGCACTTGCTCCCTTAAAAAAACCTATCCAGAGCACCGTCTTTTACTGACAGGTGCATCTTTTGTTAGGATGCCTGAGGAGGTACTGAGACCTGACAGTTTTCAAGTGCCTTTTAATTTGTGAGAAGCAAATCTAGTTCATTCAGAGAACGGCATTATATATACAACAAGTGCAAGAATGTTAGATATGATCTTTGACTTTCACATTCACTCTATATGAGCAGCAGGTGGCTGTCATCACCGAGAACAACCTGAGAGGCTCATGTGAGCAGAATAATTATTTGCAGAATGACTAGACCATTGAACCTTTCTGTCTCATCATTGTTCCTGATATAAAGAGGGTCATTTGTTATTTTTTATGCCAAAGGTGGAGAATACAGATTGGGTGTGAAGGGAAGCTTTGCTTCCTGTCATTCAGCCAACCTACTTAGGGGAAAGTCCATCTCAGTTATTCCAAGTTCCTCCACAAAATATCTGGGAAGAATGGATTAGAATATTCAGATAAGTGCACATGAATTTTCTGGTTAGCTTTACTAAGGAACTTTAGAGCAAAACCTAAGTAATGTTTGTTTTTTTCTTTTCAATCCTTCCTAAGTCCCTGCCTTAAAGCACATAATGTATAATGTGTCCATTAGATGTTAATTATATATGTGTGCTTTTATTGGGGGTGGCTTACTTACCAAAAAATTCCAGAGCTCAAACTTGATCTTCTCACTGCTCTTATACATTGTTAAGATAAAAATGAAGGAGGGCAGGTGGAAAAAGAAAAGATTGCTAGGTGTATAAGCTTATTGCATATATGTATATGTTTTTATTCATTAGATAAATGTTAGTTAACACATCACATGAAGGGAGTTTCCCTGTACCTTGCCTTGCCTTAGGTACCCAAGTCTGATATGCATTATCTATAAGCCACTCATCAGTCCTGCCAGGTAAATAAACAAGCAAATGAGATCAGTGGCCTAGAGAACCAGCACATTCTGCCTCAGAAACTTAATCTATGGCCCGAACAGACCGTCTTACCTTCCCAAACCTCAGGGTTTTTCTCTGACACCAAGATGCTTCTCATATGCCAATAAAACTATATCATGTCATATCCACACCTTCAAAAACCTTATTGCATCCTACCTTTCAATCACAAAGCATTTTTTCCTTGTCTGATCAAAGACATTACTAACTAGTTTCTTTCCCTTGCAGAGTATTAGGAAGACAGCTTATCCTGCCAACTGATGAAGGGTTCCAACACTTCCAGGGCAACGTGCGTAGTTCTGCTGGCCACAAACCCTTACCTGATGCTTTGGAATGCAGCAGCAACATCAGACAGTATGTTGATATGTGTTACTTCCAAAAAGTATCTGTTACTCTATTTGAGTTATCCTTTTTTATGTTTAACTCATCCAAGAGCCTTGGCTCCACCAAATATTTAAATTTAGATTTCAATGAAGGACAGGTGCAGAGAATATTTTCACAAGATGCTTCTGATCCTAAATTTATTATGTGTGAATATATGCATACATCTAAAATATGTATGAAGTACAAACACATGCACACAGATGTTAACTTCAACTTTTATTCCAAAGGCACTGTAAAAGCCAGGCTAAATGCAAAATCAAACACTGCCTCCTTGTGATAGATTCAAAGCCTCAAGGAAATAGCAGAAGAAGTAAAGCTTTATCCTATTCTCTTTGGCTTGCAAAAAGTTTTGTTTGTTTGCTTGGTTGGTTGGTTGGTTTTTTGTGGTGTTTGTGTTTTTTATTTTTTTATTTTTTTATTGTTTGTGCTGGGGATTGAACCCAGGGCCTAAGGCATTCTGGGATATTGCTCTACCATCGAGTTAAACCTCCGACCCTTTACATTTTTATTTTGAGACAGGTGTAATTTGCTCTAGCTTGCAATCCTCCAGCCTCAGCTTTCTGAATAGGTGGGATTATAGGTGTGCACCATCACTCCTGGTTTACATATTTCAATAAATATCTTTATGACATTCACACTTATTTGGAACTGAGCTGTAGCATCCTTGCATTACAGCAAAGAGGATACAGATATATCAAATAATTAGCCTTTAAAGAAGCCCTTAGATTTTATAATGGTGCCTGTGTTAAAATGCTTTTAAGGATCAGGTTTTGCAAATGTAATATTTAATAATTTTTAAATGTGAGTTTCTGTACTTTATGGCTACTTTAAAGATCTACCATGATCATGCAAGCATTATGTCTTTGTTCTACAAAATCCCATGTAGGATCTGTTCTTTTCCCATAGGTTGTGCATCTCTGGTTCTCAAATAGTCCCAGCAGCACTCTCAGCCTCTGTTCTGCCAGGCCCTGAAGGCACAGGGACTGCTCACCTGACAGCATGTTCCTCCTTGGAAGAAGAAGTTTATGATGTGGATGGAAAGATGGAAGAATATTTTGCTTTTGACAAAAAAGAGGAGTAAGTAGAATTTTGTTTGACATTGACTTCATAGTTTAATAGTTTGGCATTTATTTTTATTACATGCTCATTTTGTGTTTTGTGCATTTTTTACTTATCTGAAGGATTTCTATTCTTTTGAGAATAATGTGCTCCCCAGAGTTTAGATTCCTAGCAGGAAGTTATATGTGCTGAAGCTGTGGTGCTTCCCTGCCTTCTTGACAGCATGGCACAGAGAGGAAGCAAGAGCTGTGTCCAATATGCTAGTGAAAATGCTACCAGGGTCCTCATGCCCAGGGACTCCAGGTTCCTTACAAAGTGCAAAGGGGAAGTTATAGTCTCTGCACTAAATGCATATTTTGTTCTGTTTTCTTTTTTAAGCTACAAGTGTTGTAGGATAGCAATTTGCCTCATATTGAAAATCTATACATTAAAAAACAACCAATTATTAAAATAAATCTTAACAGATTTAAAAAGAATGACAGATCAAGCATCAATAACAGGAGGAAAACTGGAAAATTCACCAACATGTAGAAATTAAACAGTAGACTTTTGAACAACTAATGGGTCAAAGAAGAAATCAAAAGCGAAAAAAGAAAAATATCTTGAGACAAATGAAAATTGAAATACATTATGCCAAAACTTAAGTGATAACAAAAAAGGGTCCTGAAGAAAGTGTATAGAAATAGATGCCTACATTTAAAAAAGAAGAAAGATCTCAAGTAAGCAGATTAACTTTATACCAGAAGGAACCAGAGAAAGAAGAACAGAGTAAAGGAAGGAAATAACAAATCAGAGTAGATATAAATGAAACAGAGACTAGAAAAAACAACGGAACAGATTCATGAAACTGAGAGTTGTGTTTTATTGTTTATTTTGTTTTTTATAAAAATATTTTTTAGATGTTGGTGGACCTTTATTTTATTCATTTATTTATATGTTGTGCTGAGAATTGTACTCAGTGCCTCACACGCGCTAGACAGGCGCTCTACCACTGAGCTGCAACTCCAGCCTTATTTTGTTTTTTATTCCATAGCTTTATGGAGGTATGATTGAAAGAAAACATGGTGCATATTAAAAAAACAAAACAGTGTGCTGTTTAAAAAGAATGTGACATTTATATATGTATAAATATGTATGCATGTCAGATGATAGAATTATTACTTTAGGATGGAAAGAGAGAAGAGAGAAAGAGAAAGAGAGTGTTACTCTGACTTTAACCGTGGATACTTTCAGTGATTACACTGGGTTTTCATTCTTAGTGGTGATGAACGTCTTGAACGGAAACCAGCTCACCATGGCAGGAAGTGGCGTAAACATGGACTTCCTCCTGTTTCCCCTTATGACTGTATCAAAGATGCTGTGGCAGCAGAAGTGTTTGATCATGTCTGGACAAATGTGGTAGAAATATTAGAAGAACTGATTAGAAAAACCTGGGAAACTACACTTACAGGTACTTTAGAGATATAAAAACAATACTTTTGCAACTCTGAAAAAAAGAAAAGAACTCAGAAGCACAGAAAGACACTGGAAGTCACATTATTTTTTATTGTGGTAAAAAAAACCTCGCATAATTACTCCTTAATAAGGGGATATTTGTATTTAATTATTGACGACATTATTTTTAGAGTAAAATGTGAACATAGCTAACTTAATAATCACTTCATTTATCTTCACTTCAACTTATACAGTGTCTCTAAAGCACCTAAAATGGAGCAGAAAAAAATCATAGAAATATTGTTGGGCATGTGGTGCACACCTGTAATCTGAGCAGCTCGGGAGGCTGAGGCAGGAGGATCATAAGTTCAAAGCCAGCCTCAGCAAAAGCGAAGCACTAAGCAACTCAGTGAGATCCTGTCTCTAAATAAAATACAAAATAGAGCTGGAGATGAGGCTCAATGTTATAGTGCCTCTGAGATCAATCTCCCTCAAAATTTTAAAAAATTAAAAAATTAAATAAAAAAAAGAAATATTGATGGTAGACCTTAATGACTAGTTTTATGTACTTGATACAATAAGGCAATAACCTTGTTAATTCTAATACTGCTTTTTCCTGCCAAAAGGATTAGTCAGGCTTTTATAAAATTCTGAGAATCACTTTCACTCCACTGTATAATCTCTGTTTTGCTACAAACCACTAGAATGACATTTATGGTAACCAGCTGGTCCATGGGGTCTCTGCTCTCTACTGTGTTGCTCTTTAATCAATGGCCATAATGTAGATTTGTGGTAACTCAAGAATAGATATTCTCTTTGCAGAGTAAATTTTATTTGTATTAGGTAATCTGATGTTTCTCATAATATTGATTTTTCTGTTGACACAGAAGGAAAAAAACAGAAAGAAAAGTTGAAAGTAGCTGCAAATAGACCTCCACAGATACTCCTTTCCCGGCTTAGCACTGATGTGGCCAGTGTCCCCCCATCCAGGAGTTCTGAAACTCGCAACTTGCCCCTGGTTTCTCATCTTAATCCACCCCAGGTAGATGCATTTCCATCCTCTCTTTTTTGTTTCTTCAGTTTTTACGTTAGTTTGTCAAGAACACCATTCTATTGAATTCAGTTATCAAAATATTTGAGTGTTTGTCAACAAGATTAAAATGTAATGTGATTATTTGATGATGTTTAGTAGGATCACCACATTCTTTATTAGACACTGCTTTGAGATGTGAAACTATTTTGAATATTTTGGGAGAGGGAAAAAAATGCTTTCCCCTAAGTTTCTAGCCAGTTTGAAACTTATAAATGGCCTCCTTTCCTTCCACCAAAGTGATAAAAGAAATAATGAGTACACATTGGGTTCATTAAACAGTTAGTGCTTGTATTAAGCGTACCATGTTAGTTGTTTTGAGGAGATATGTAGATGAATAAAACTGAGTCTCTGACCTAGAGAAACAAAAATTATAGCATAAGGTCAGATGTATTACATTCTGTGAGGAATGTGCAAAAAAAATGCACTGCAGGGGAATCAAGGAGAGATTGATTCATCCAGATTAGAGGATGGGGTTGATGTTTGACATCAGAGGTGAAATTTGAGCAGAAACATGAACAAATGAGTAGAACTTTTGTGGCTAAGAATTCTGGGTGGGCCACTCACTACAGGCCAGGCAAAGGCATGGGTGCATGAAAGATAGATGGATTTAGGCCAGTGATTGGACCAAAGGGTTAGAGGATAGAAGACTGGAAACAGCAAGGAATAGTGGGGGGAAAATGGGGCTTTGGAATCAAGAGGTCTGGGCTGAGTATTATTTTGGACATGTTAACTTTCTGAACTTTAATGTACTTATCTGTGTAATGAGAATAGTATGTTGTCTAATATACGGTTCTGAGGATCAAATTCTAGAAAGATGTGAAAACTTTGAATGAAGAATATGTAACCATATATAACCACACGACACACTGTTCTTGAATTTCATCTTCATTCAAAGATCTAGTAACAGGTGAGGCTGGAAAGGATGGGCCTGTTCATGGGAGATCTTGGGTATGCTAGGGAGTTTGGACTTCACGTTTAACATAGCCCTTCTTACGTGGGAGACCAGAGAAAAAGAATCGGTCAGGATTCCTGGCCTTGAGCTATGTACCATTTTCAGTCCAGTTGGAAGGAGTCAAGCCATACCAAATGTACACATGTGCTTGCGCACGCGCACACACACACACACCACGCAAAGACACAATATCATTGATAGTAGTGCAAATGAGAGTTTGAGCTTTACTTGTAGAATCCAAGTTTGGAACTTGATGACAGCAGTTACTAACATTGGGATCTCAAATCAGTCGTTTTCTCTCAAAACCTCAATTTCAACACCTGTGTTACCTATGCAATAGGAAGCTGTGAGAATTGAAGGAGATATGTCATTTATTACAATGTGTAGCATGGAGTAGGCACTCCGTAAGTGTTAGCTTTTATTATAATCAGATGCTAATTACCTGTATCTTCTTGTATTTCATAACAGATATACTTTAGATCATAAATTCTGTTCAGAGGAAAAATATACCTTTCACAAATTAGAGTAAGACATAAGTCAAGTCCTAAATGATAGTAAAATTTGTTTAACTGAAAAAAAAGGCACATTTAACGTAGGAGCAAATAAATAGAATGCCTGTGTAACACTGGCAGGATTTGGCCTGAAATAGGACTTGTGGTTTGGGGAGCACTGAGTAAAACAATATCGAAGCCTAGCAGGCTTATTTTGCATTCTAGAGTAAGGGCTTTACAATAAGCTTCTTTGCTTTTTATTGTTCGAAAGAAACGTTGGGAGTTTCTGTCTGGTTATTTTATTTTTTGATTTCTTTAAACTGCTTTGATAAGTTCAATACAGTATTTCCCACTTTGTTTAATATGCAGTATAAAATGTGGTCCCTTGATTAATATTTTTCAAATTAGCCGGTTTGTGCCATTTGTTTTCTGAAGATTTTGACAGGCATCAGTAATCAGTATATTGTTTTACTCTTTCTTAAAAATTTTTTCTTTTAACTTTTCTCAGATTCATCGCTTCTCCAGCAATTTCTACAGTGACTTGAATGGTGTGATGACAATTCAAGCAAAACCGCTCCAGCAGAGACCCACGTATTTTGCGGACAGAACTCAGTACGTATAAGGAAGAGTTACCCAGCCGCTTCCTGACAGAAACGCTTGAGCAGGAAGACTGCAGGGACATGGACACTGAAAATCCCATTTAATTCCATGGTCCAGATGTGCCTGAGCATATCCCAGAGGGAGCATAGCCAGACTGAAATCAAGTTCTGACATCAATCACAACATAATCCCTGTTGCATTAGGTTAGGAGAGATGAGAAGAGGGCAATGTAGCTGTGAATTCCTAGCTGGTGGGTTTTGCTACCATTTGATTACAAACGATGAAAAAGTTACATTTTTGTTCACCTATGAATGATTCTTTCTTGGTATAGAAATGGAAACAAACATCTGTCCATTCATTCCACAAATACTCCGAGGAGTATGTACTGGGTACCAGGCACTGTTACACATGACACAGGAAAATACCAATAGTTGTGTTCAGTCTTTCCGTAGCACATCTATCCCAGCAACTAACTGGATTTTCCTCCCCTAGGAATGAACAAGAGGACAAATCATCTGGCGTGGGTGCCAGGGCTCTGTCCTCTGCACGGCTCCGCCTGGCAAGGATCTCTGATACTCGCGGATTACAGACTTCTGCCAGGAAAACACCAGTGCACCGGAGGCTACCTTCTCTTACTTCAGATTCACAGAGAATTAAAACCCCCAATGTATATAGTGATGAAATTCTTAGAGGAACAAAACTGTAAGTCTTGTTTCTTTTATGGTAAACTAAAGGTCACGTAGGACAGAGACACTGTCAGTATTGATGGATTGTTCTGGACAAAATATTCTCTATCAGATTTTATTTAGATGCTTTTCTTACTTTAGTTCATTTATTTGAGTGTTCAACACTAATTTTGTTCTAATAGTTGTACTTAACTGTATACTAGAATGACAGGTCAGTGTACCCATAGCACAGGCAGCTAGGTGAAATTGCTAGGTGAAGTGAAATACTGATGGTGGGGTGATCTTGGATGACGTTCAGTGGATTCATTTGTAAAACTAAAATTAATTAATGTTTTTAAATCACATAATTAACATGCTTTTTGAGGAAGTTTAAATAAAATAATGTACAGTCATATACTGCATAATATTTCAATGAACTCCAGAACAATTATATGATGGTGGCCCCATACGATTATATTGTCTAGTAACATCATAGTTGTGTTTGTGTAGGTATACTCTGATGTTTGAGATTGTCTAAGGACACATTTCTCAGAAAGTATCTGCAACATTAAGCCACACATGGATGTATACAAAATGCTTTAAAAGGGATACATGGCATGGTGGCATATGCCTGTAGTCACAGCAATCAGGAGGTTGATACAGAAGGATTGTACCAGCCTGGGCAACATAGCCAGACCCCATCTCAAAATAAATAAATTAACTAGTTGAATAAAAGGGATATACACCTATTCATTTTTATTTAAACAAGTGTTTCACTCTACATAGGAGTTTCAAGAAAGCTTTTGACCTTAGGAATTAACATCAAAATCATTTCCTAATTGTAAAGCTGTTTGTCTCTTGCTTTAAGTTAAGATTCCCAAGGAGCTTCCCATCTGACTTACTCAGGGCTGGCAGTAATTATGTGAATAACAGCAGCTAGTATTTATTGATTACTGTATTAGTCACCAGCACTAGATTGATGGATTTCATTTATTATCTTAGTTATTCCTCATTGCAAACCTTTCCAGTTGGTATTCATATTATCCCAAATCTAGGATGAGGAAACAAGCTGAAATAAGTGGAATGACTTGGCTAGGATCATCATCGTACCAGGAAGACAGAGCTAGGGACAACCACAGTGCTCTTGGCTTTGGAGTCCACTTTCTGAGCCCTGGGCCGTAGGTTTTCCACTGCAAGGGACTGAGCTTTAGAGAGGGTGAGCCGAAGTCCCCTGCAGTGGCTGGAGGGGTGAGCAGCTGCCAACTATTAGTCACTGGACTCCCAAAGGTGCATTCAGAGCACCATTTGCAGCTTTTTGATAGACCACGTTTCTTTACAACTGATATATATCAATCACCAGGACAGATATTCCTGGTGGTACTTGGATCTCTTCTGTTCATGCTTTGAAGTCATCTCTCCTTTCTTTATTCTCAGTGTGGTTGCCTCCCATGCCTTCTTCAGCCATGCCCAAGTCAATAGCGTGGACCTCTCCTCTTCTTCCAGTCTACTGGGGCTCTACTATCAAACTTTTACAAACACCATTCTTAGTTCCTACTGAAATAAATCTAGACACTTCCAATTGTCCATGCGTTCCATGTTTTGGCCCCTCTTTCCATAGACTGGGATTTTTTTTTAAATGCATTTCAAGTCATAGTGCATATAGAGAGCTCAATTTTCCATCTCTCTGTATGCAAACAAGATAGAGTCACACCATTTGTGTCTTTATACATGTACCTAGAGTAGTGATGTCCATCTCATTCCACCATTTTTGCTACACCCATTTCCCCTCCCCTCCCCTACCTCCCCGTGTCCCATCCAAAGTTCCTCCATTTCTCCCATGCTCCCCATCCCCACACCCCTTATGTATCAGCATCCACTAATCAGAGAGAACATTTGGCCTTTGGTTTTTTGGGATTGGCTTACTTCACTTAGCATGATGTTCTCCAATTCCATCCATTTACCTGCAAATGCCATAATTTTATTCTCTTCTATTGCTGAGTAATATTTCATTGTGTATATATACCACAGTTTCTTTATCCATTCAAGGGCATCTAGGTTGGTTCCATAGTTTAGCAATTGTGAATTGTGCTACTTATAAACATTGAAGTGGCTACATCACTGTAGTATGCTGTTTTTAAGTCTTTAGGATATAGGCAGAGGAGTGGGATAGCTGGGTCAAATGGTAGTTCCATTCCAAGTTTTTTAAGGAATCTCCATACTGCTTTCCAGATAGGTTGCTCCAATTTGCAGTCCCACCAGCAATATTTGAGTGTGTCTTTTTCACTACATCCTCGCCAGCACTTATTGTTGCTTGTATTTTGGATAGCTGCCATTCTGACTGGGGTGAGATGAAATCTTAGAGTAGTTTTGATTTGCATTTCTCTAATTGCTAGAGATGTTGAACATTTTTTCATATGTCTGTTGATCGATTGTATATCTTCTTCTGAGAAGTGTCTGTTCAGCTCCTTAGTCCATTTATTGATTGGGTTGTTTGTTTTTTTGGTGTTAAGTTTTTTGAGTTCTTATATATCCTGGAGATCAGTGCTCTATCTAATGTGTGTGTGGCAAAAATTTGCTACCAGAATGTAGGCTATCTGTTCACCTCATTGGTTGTTTCTTTTGCTGAGAAGCTTTTTAGTTTACATCCATCCCATTTACTGATTCTTGCTTTTATTCCTTGTGCTTCAGGAGTCTTGTTAAGGAAGTCAGGGCCTAATCTGATGTGATGGAGATTTGGGCCTACTTTTTCCTCAGTTAGGTACAGGGTCTCTGGTCTAATCCAAGTCCTTGATCCACTTTGAATTGAGTTTTGTGCATGGTGAGAGATAGTGGTTTAGTTTCATTTTGCTGCATATGGATTTCCAGTTTTCCCAGTACCATTTGTTGCAGAGGCTGTCTTTTCTCCAATGTATGTTTTTAGCACCTTTGTCTATTATGAGATAACTGTATTTATGTGGATTAATCTCTTTGTCTTCTATTTTGTACCATTGGTCTACATTAGACCGAGTATTTTTAAAGCTCCACCCCCACTATTAACCATGCTAAGGAGCCCTTTTAGACTGTTTTCCGTAATTGCTCCCAAATCTTGGGAATTCAAATACCACAGATAGACTGTCTGTCTGTATGTATAGCAATGCTTGCTTTATGCAGAAGAGTAAAATATTTTGCCTTCTTTGAGGGAGATCCCTCTCACCCTCTTTGACTGTGCATAACTATTTCCTATTGGTTCTCTGCCTAACAAACACACCAGCTATGCATGGTATGATATGCTTACGGTCTGTCCTCTACCTTTTTTTTTTTTTTGGCCCTGAGATTCAAACTGAGGGCCATGTTTGTACCACTCAAGCACTACCACTGAGCTGTAGCCCCTGCCTTTGACTTTCACTTTCATGAAATAACATTTTTCTCTAATTATCAAAGTACCAAACATGATGACAATATAAAAAAAACATGATGGAACATGATGACAATATAAAAAAAATATAAATAGAAATCAAAGATCACTTGTATGCCCCTCACACAAAAATACAGAAGTGTCAACTGTTGGTAAAATTTCTATCAATTTTGTCTAAGATTATATATTTTTTTCATCCCATTGTCTTTTTCCTAACACTATTATATTATTGGGTAATATAGCACTTTTTATACATTTTTTTCACTAAACATTATATCATTCATCTTTCTGTTATCAAAGCGGATTTTAAGGACTACTCATCATGTGGGTATATCATAATTTATTAAGTATTTCCCTATCTATGAAATTTCATTCTTTTCTATATTTTTATTTTGATAATGTGCAGTGGACATCATTTTATATCAGTCTCAAAAAGGATATCCTTAAAGTGTTTCCTAGTGATACAATCCTAGAAAGAAAATGAACAGGTCAAAGGTTATGGATATATTTTAGGTTCTTGAAATATTTTGCCAGAGTACTTCCCGCAATGGTTGTACAAATTTATAGCCCACTGGCGATAAAGGTCTCCTTCCCTGCCATCTCTAAAGTTGAGGTCTTCCATATACTTTTTAAAAAACTTGGTGGTTTTATAGGTTAAAAAGTGCCCTACTATATAACTTTCATAACTTTATTATTAATGAATAAATGAATTTGAATCTGCTTCTAGAATCTATTCCTGTGCAAAAACCAATTTTTTAATGTTGTTATCTGATACAGATAGTCTCCTGTCATTCCTCTTCTTTTATTAAAATTTATTCAACCTTTCAAACAAATAATCTTCATAATCAAAGTGTCAAATTCAAAACAGAACATAACCCATTGAGCATCATAGTATTAAATCTATAAAGAATGTTGGAAAAACTGAAATCTTCATGATATTTTGTTTTCCCACCAGAAAATGTCCTTTTGCTTCTAACTTCATATCACCTCTTTATGACTTCACATAAAATTTTGTAGTCTTCCTCATCTAGGCCCTGTGCATGGATTATTAATTGTGTCCCTTATTGATTATGACTTTTCTTAAATATACGTAGGACTTGCATTCGGGATCACATACCAGAGCACTTCATTCTATACTGTTTCATTGATCTCTAATTACTTCTGTTTTCAATAGCTGGGCACAGGAAGGAGCTAGATCTTCAATTTCTTCTGTGTTCTGTATAGTTCTCACTGTGGCTGAGCACTTGGGAAATCCAGATTGACAGCCATTGCTAAGCAGGGACAATGTGACTGGAGTTGCTGGTCCCTGTCTCACTTCTGTCTCCCTGAAGCATGGTTTATTTTCCTTGAACTTTGTTTATGGAAGGCAGATTGTGATGGCAGCTCAGATTAAAGCTTCCTGCTAGGGACTGACCCCTCTCTCTGCACCTGGGCGTTCAGTTGCATGTTGTTGTGTTTACAGGCAAACTGGCCTAGACCACGTGTCTTCCCCGCCAGTTCAAACCTCCTGGAGCAGGTTGCCCCCAATAGGCTCAGAGGCTGGGGAGCAGATCACAGCTGTTTCCGGATCCCGCTCTGTTTCCGTAAGACAGATTTTATTATAAGTGCAACCATTTTAATTAATCTGTTGAAAAACAAGTAAACCAATACAATCCTGGCACTTCCAATTGAAGTCAGAACATAAGAGAATGCTCTACTTGGCTGCATTCAAAATGTATTCATAATCCACTTCCAGAATATAAATGGCTCATGAGACTTTAGAGGGGGATGATATAAAAATTTGTCTTGAGTTAAAACAGAAAGTTCAGGTGTCAAGGAAATATCCAGTGAAGAAAAGAAGATAGATAGGTTCAGAGACAGGCAGAACTGTGTCTCCATCCTGCCATGCAGACCCACTGATTTGGTACAAGTTTGCTTTTATCCGCCTGAACCTTAGTTTTTTCATCTAGAAAAGGGTAATAACAATTCCAAGGAATTGTTAGAAGGATTAGATGAACTCATACATTTTAAATATATGATATAATGACAGAGATGAATTAAGAGCTTAGTAAATTATTACTGTCATTTTTATCAGCTCTCATTTTTGCAGCTAACTTTTGCCATGCTTATTGCAGTATAGAAGCAATTTCTTCTACGTTCAAACTCAGTTCACCCATGCTCCTGGTAGTATGGATAACCAGATTTCTCCCAGATTTACAATGATCCACTTGCTTCACTCCAAAACAAGTAATTTGTGTTTTTTGTATAAAAGACAGAGGAACACTCTTATAGGAGCATAAAGCAGAAAGAAAGAAAAAACACTAATCTAGGGTGTTCTCTTGCATTCTTTCTGCCACCTTAAGCAAAGCAATAGAACCCATTCCCAGAAGGCAAGAATGGCAAAGCTTTAATGGGAAACTTTAGAATGAAATAATAAAAGAAGGCAAATGCTTCACAAATGCAGAATTACATTTCTAGTATAATTTAATGTTAAGAATTTTGTGTGTTTAAGGTTTTTGATACCTACTTACCTGTTATGGCATTACCTTTTGGGGGAACTTAATCATATTATTATGTAATTAAAACATATTTAGATATTTAGTATTCCTTGTATTTGGCAAATTTAAGTAAGTGTTTTGAAGTAAGTTACTCAGTGAGTAAATAAGTGAATGATTGAAGCATCCATAGATTGTGTTTCGTCTTTCTAAGGAATGCATTTCTTTTAAACAAAAGCATCTTATTCTTTATTCAGTACAGGGGAAGGTATCCCCCAAACCGCGTGTTAAGTGCAATCCCTGATGGCATAGAAAGATCGCCATTTCAAGAAAGAACCATTACCCTGGAACAGCTTTCAAGGCCCAACACAACCCATACATTCCGGGTAGGTCTGCTGTTGACCATAACTTTGATTAAAACAAAACAAAACAAAAAAAATTTTTTTTGAAATATAAAGCTCATCCTTCATTTTATTTTCCTCCTAACAGTCGGATACACCTCGAAAAGGTTCACTGACACCAATGGAATTTGCTGGTCACACATGGACAGGTCAAAGTATTGTGACAGGTCAGCATTTTCTACATATAAAGACAATGATGTAATTTGCAAAACATTTTAAGTTTCAGAAAATGAAATTGAAGAAAATAGAAAGTGTCCATGACCTGTGGCTCCACCTCAGGAACTCCATCAAGAGAAAACCTGCACAGACCACAGCTGCTGCAGGGTAGAAAGGAAAAAATGGACAGTGCTCTTAATTAACTGGGGTCTCATTCTTATAAAAGAAAATCCTGTCTTAAGAGAGTTCACTCTCTCTCTCTGCTATCAAGTTTTCACTCTTTTCTTCTAAATGAAACCTTTATCCTAGATTCTCTTTGAAAATCTAATGGCAATGGTGCTTGAGAAAATGAACACAGATTTGATCATTGTTTTCTACCATGAAACTTTACAGATGTATTCTCAGCCTAGTATGTTTTTGGTGAATAAAATTATAGTTTGAGTGAAGGCCAGTGATAGTTTGATTTTCAAACTAATTCCAACATTTTCTTTTTCCTTTGGAGGCAGCACAGATTGTGTGAGGCTTGCTGCTTTGGAATCTGATGCTGGGTTTCCACCCTGGCTCTACACTGACAAGCTAAGTCCTAAGAATGTCCTAACCTCTCTGAGCCTCAGTTTTTTTTATTTTATAACAGGTTATAGGGATAAAATAGTTGTTGGAAAATCCATGAAAAGGACATAGCTAGATGCTAGGCATATACTACTTGCTCAGAAATTATAAGCCATTTGTATTATAAAGAATCTTGAATGTCAAGGATAATGTGTTGTCTTAAGGGAAATTTTAGATATCATTCTAGAAGGAAAATAGGTAAATTTTAAGCATTATATAACAGATTTATTACTGTTAATATCAGCATATCATGTCAGGGATTCTTTAGCCCTTTGAAGTTTTTCTCTTATGTTAATAGCTCTAGGCTGCTATAGCTTTTTGTTGTTTCTAGTGTTCCCTAGCAATATTACCCATCATTCTTAGTGACATTAAGACTCCTATAAATGGCAGCTGTGCTGCATTATAAGGTATTGCTTTTAACATAATTGTAGATAGTCGGGGGAAAGTAGGCACTGAGTTTGTTTGTTAATCAGTGACAATGTTCTAGGGAATTGCTTACCCTGTGCCAAGTTCTGAGATTCAAAATATCAAGGATGGGCCTAGGGGTGTGGCTCAGTTGCAGAGTATTTGCCTACCGTGTTTAAGGCCCTGAGTTTGATCTCCAGCATCACACAAACAAGCAAACAAACAAACACAAAAACATCAAGAATGTTTTGGTCTGTGCTTCAAGGAGTCTTCAAGTCTAGTGGGGAAGATGGAAAGGGCCATAAGAGATGATCAGGATCACCTAGCTCAATCGCAGTTAACGGGAGCAGAGGGGCTTCCCAGAGGAGATGAGCATCACATGAGGTGTGAGAAAGGAATGAAGGCTGTCAGCTGAGATTCTGTGGGTGACCAGTAGCAGTGGTGATGAAAGAAGGAACTGAAGGAATTCTGAGGAACTCAGTTTTGGAGGTGTTGACTGCAGCACAAGTGGACATGTCTAATAGATTGCTTGGATGCACAAAAAATGAGAAGAGGTGAGGGAGCTGGGCTCTGAATCTGTTTTAAATCTTCACTCACCAAATACTAAGTCATGTCTTCTCTTATCAATAACTTTGAGATAAGTGTTATCATTGATGGTCAGAGATCATTCTCATTTCTACAGAAGCAACCAGGGGTACATAAGGGTTTCTAAGGGTTTATTTTCTTTTTCTATGACGAGCAGACACATGGCCTCCTTGTCCACTTTGCTTCCAAGTCAAGAAGCACCAGGAAGTACTAACTTATCTTTCCATTTATACTCAGGCAGGAAAAAATGATAATAATGATCCTTCCTTTTTCTCAGGACTCCAAATGGCAGTCTGTGTGTGTGGCAATTGCCTGGTTGGTGGAAGAGGAGACATTAAAATAATTCTTTTTCTTTTTATTCCTTTTTTTTTGGTACTGGGGATTGAACTCAGGGGCACTTGACCACTGAGCCACATCCCCAGCCCTATTTTGTGTTTTATGTAGAGACAGGGTCTCACTGAGTTGCTTAGCACCTCCCCGTTGCTGAGGCTGGCTTTGAACTCATGATTCTCCTGTCTCAGCCTCCCAAAGTGCTGGGATTACAAGCGTGAGCCACCGAGCCCAGCTAATTTTTTTTCTTTTTAAAAAGTATTATCTGCATGGAATGTACAAAACAATCCTCTTGGGAGGTTGAACTTTTAACATTCTAATGAGAAATACTTTTTGGTTTGTGTTTTAGGTTCACAGTATCTGCCTAAATCTTTTCAGAGGACAACTGTGACTTCAAGAAGGAGGTTCCAAGCAGCATCTTGATATTATTTCACCAGAACTATGGACTCACTGGAGCATCCACAGCCTCTGCATGCCATTTTTCACTTGAAAAGTGGAAGAACAAGTATTATACTATTTATCTGTTTATCTTACAGTCTGTGATGTTAGACTACCTGAGTGAAGTGCAAATAAATAAGTAATTTCATTTTGAACACTTCATATTCTAAAGAGACTGAAAGTCAAAGTCACTCATCATCTTTACTGGGAGCATTCCTGGGGTTCTTCAGGTTTTTCTCAGAAGATCCAATGTGTGTTTAAATTCCCTCACTCTATCAGTTATGCACACGGAGTGTGTGTGCATATATGCACACTCTAATAATATATGAGTATATTGTCTAGGTCTATGCCATTTTGTAAATTTGTACCTTGATTTTTAAAATCTCATTCTCTTAATAATTTTATCAAACTCCTAATTGCTAATAGATATAACTTCTTTAAAAAATAGTTAAGTTGTATTTGAGACAGTCTGTCCCATCTGGAAAAGATTCCAATTATTCTAGTCATTGTGCCGACTTTCTTTTTTTTTTTTTTTTTATTTAGGCTTACATGTTAACAGTGTAAATGATTCATTGTACATAGATAGAGGATAACATATCAATTCTCTAGTTGTAAGTTGTATAGAATCACAACATATATGCAGTCATACATAAAGTTAGGGCTATGTCCATCATATTTGTTTAAAAGTGCGTTAATCATGAGCTTCTTTGAGAAACATCAGTGGCTAATTTTAACCCAACTGTGTGCTACTATTTCTTTATTTCAAGTTAAGGCATTGCATTTGAAAGTCACCACATTTATAGATATTTAAAGCTGAATACAAACATAATTAAAACTGTTGCATATGGCTCCATCCTTCTTATTTCAATTGGAGTGTCCATACACTGGAGGGAAGGCTTTGCAGTAGCATCACCCTTATATTGTTACAACCTGATCTTTGCTCTAATGTCATGTCTGCAATAAAGTCCCCATCCCGCCTATTTGCTTAAAGGAGCAGCTCCCTTCCCCTTCTGTCTTCTTGTCCTACTTTATTTTCCTTAGTGCATGTTTCCCCATCTGACAGTACTATAGAAAATGGAGTAGAGAATACAAAGGAGAAATGTCAGTTGGAGGCAAGGCTGATTCATAGTGGTTTAAGTCCTTGTATTCATCTCAGATCAGCACAATTTTTTCTTTGCTATCAGATAATCATACCTTAAAATCTAATTTTCACTAATCCAAGTTAAACTTTATACATAAACACATGTGTATCACATAAATGTGTGATAAATTATTTTCAGACGTTTCTGGCTATAAGAAGTGGGGATCATTTTCTATTTAGAGATGTTTGGGAATTAAAAAGCATGCTGAGACCAGAATTAGTGTATGTGCTTTTTTTTTTTAATCACAGTAAGAAAACAAAATGGCCCTAGAGTCTTGCTCCATTATATGCCCCACTCCATTTTCAAAGCCAGGGAACATGTTAGGGAGTGGAAATGAAAAGGATCGTTATATTTTTACCTCTTTTGGGGTGGCTAGTCTAGAAAGCTCAACTCCCTAACTCCAGGGAATATTCCTCATGCTTAGTTTCCCACACAAAGAATACCAAAGCATTTTGAGAATTTTCTACATTACTCAACACATTAGTTTTGGAAATTTTTAAGAGAAAACGCCAGTCTTGGTTCAGCAGTTGTCCAGCTTGAATAATTTTTAGACAGGTGAGTGATCTGGAGCCCTAGTTCACAGACTTCCTCATTAGTTGCTCTCTGGTCCACCAGAGCTAAAGCTATCCATTCTGCTCTTTCACAACCATTCAGGCAACTTTATATTAATCTCTAGACACCATCCAACTGCTTCCCTGTTCAGCCCAAACATCGTAAAAGGGGGATGGCAGACAGGCAGCCTATCCCAACAAAAAGATTGGGCATCCAGGATGAATTCTTTTTTCTTAGAGAATCACTGAATCATCATCATCATCTTCTTCTTCTTCTTCTTCTTCTTCTTCTTATTATTATTATTATTATTATTATTATTATTATTACTATTTGGGGGGTACTGGGGATTGAACTCAGGGGCACTCAACCACTGAACCACATTCACAGCCCTGTTTTGTAGTTTACTTAGAGACAGGGTTTCACTGAGTTGCTTAGCACCTTGATTTTGCTGAGGCTGGCTTTGAACTTGTGATCCTCCTACCCCAGCCTCCCAACCTGCTGGGGTTACAGGTGTGTTACCATGTCCAGTCTCTTTATTATTTTTATAATGGTAAAGAGTACTTTGAAAAATAGAATCAAATACAGTGATAGTAAATTTTATCTTCTAAACATTTGGTTCTCTTATTGATTCCAAAAATGGTAGTCCCAATTTTTTTTCCACCTGTGTAAAAGATATTTTGCTTATAGGTTAACTGAGATATAGAGGTTTGTACATAATCCCTCTATCAAGGATGGTGCTTTTTAAACTAATAATATAAAAATTAGAGCAGCATTTTCACAATGACCCATTTTGATAAAAGAATCTTATCTTAGAATTTCTCTGCTAAAAATGAAAAGCAAATTTAATTATTTCTGAGATCACCTAAAACCAAAAATAGAATGGAGAAATTTTAAAGTAATCTAGGAAAATCTAAAATATCACAGAAAATTGCTAGAATTTTATAAATTTAATATAAAAGGAAGTATTCATATATATTATTCTGAACTAGAGTGGAATTTCTATACCAATTGAGATGTACATTTCTATATTTAAATCATTTCAGTATATTTTTATTTTCATTGTTTTCTTATGACTACAGATCATTATTCAGGATTTTTAATTCCTTAACTTTTAATAAACTATCAAAGTGTTGAAAGTTTTCAAAAGTTCATTGCATTTGTAAAAGCACCTTTACATTCCCAATTTTTATATAATTTATACACCTTTTATCCAATTTCTAATACCCATTCAATCATTTCCAACTACATAACAAGCCTTTCCCTGTGAATTCAAATATATAAACATGCATGTCTATGAAAGTTTACTTCATTTATAAATACTCCACTATAATCTGTTTCAGAAGATGACATTTCTACTGATAATCTTCATGGATTTATTGTCTCATAAAATAGTAATTCCTTTTTTGTGTAAAATGTTCTCAGCATTGGACTAAATAAAAAGTTTTGCTCTCAAAGAATTTAGATTCTAGGAGATATGCTATAAACAAACAAAGACATACTATAAGGTCAGCTAGCAATAAATGCTATGGAGAAACAAAACAAGTCAAGATGACCAAATACCACTTTAAGCTGACATCTTCACATATCTGCAGCTGGGGTTTGGAGAGGAGGTGTAGACTGGAGATGTAAATTTGGGAATTGTTGCATATACAGATGCTCTTAAAATTACAATGGCATTACATCCTGATAGTCCATCATAAATTGGAAATATCATACGTCAAACATACATTTAATATGCCTAACCTACCAAACAACATAGTTTAGACCAGCCTGTCTTAAATGTTCTCAGAATACTTATATTAGCTTACAATTTGGAAAAATCATCTAACACAAAGCCTCATTTATAAAGAAGTATCAGCCATTTCATGTAATTTTTTTGAATACTTGCATCCAAAAAAACCTGGCAATGCACACACTGTATGTATCAGTTATTTTACTCTTACGATTATATGACTGGGTGCAATAGCTTGCAGTAGCCTGGTGTCACATGAGTATTCTACAGAATACTGCCAGCCCAACAAATGTTCAAAATTTAACATTCAAAGTCTATTTTCTTCTGAATGGGTATTGCTTTTGAATTATTGTATAGTCAAAAAATTCTATCCAGCCATCATAAGTCAGGAACAATCTATATAGTCCATAGGTTTTATTAGGTATGAAATGAGTGAGATAACAGTGAGTGTTGAAAAGGGGAGAAGGACTAATTATTCTGAGATTTGAGCATTTAAAAATCTGCAGATCTACGATGTGAAGAAAACCCAGCAAAGTACACTAAGAAAGAATGGCTGGTGAGGGGAAATAAAAATCAAGATAATGTGGAAACCTCAGAGTCAAATGGGGAGAAAAGTACTTCAAGGAAGGGACCAGATCTAGAATGTGCTGAATGCTGTTGATAAGTCAATTTAGACAAAATGAGGAATTGACCAAAAGATTTAGATATATGGAGGATGTCAGTAACTACATGGTTTGAGTATGTCCCCCACACTGATTGTTTTGGACACCTAATCCCTAAAGTCATGTGTTAGTGGTATTTGGAAGTGGAAGGGATATAATTAGGATTAGATGAGGTCATGATGGCAGGGTCCCTATGGTGCAGTTAGTGGCTTTTTTAGAAGAGGCTTGAGCTAGCACACTTGCCCTGTCTTGCCATGTGATGCCCTGTGCTATTTCAGGATTCTACCCTGTCCCCATCATCAAGTAGGTCCTCACTAGATGCACCCTCTCAAACTTGAACTTCCCTACTTCCCAAACCATGAGCTAAACAAACCTTTTTTCCTTTTCTTAAACATCTAATTATATACTTTATTTATTTTTATGTGGTGCTGAGGATCAAACCTAGTGCCTCACAGGTACTAAGCAAGTGCTCTACCACTGAGCCACAACCCCAGGCCTAACTTTTATTCTTTATAAATTACCCAATCTATGGTATTTGGTTATAGCAGGAGAAAATGGGCTAAGACAATGTCCTTTAAAGAAAACCAATCTTCCTACTGAGAACCATAAAGATTGTAATGGACAAGAAACAGATATTTGGAAGTACACACAAAGGCAATATGAGAAAGAAAATTGGTAAATAGGAAAAAAATATGTTGAGGTTAATGTTTTCTTCCTTTGTGGTGCTAGGGATTGAACCCAGGGCCTCACTCATGCTAGGCAAGTGCTATATAGTTCGACCAAATGGCTGGGCACCAAAACCAAATTGACATCTAAGAATTAGCTATTACAATGGGCAAGACGTCCTCAAAGAAAGCTACAAAACATTTCTGGAAGAAACTAAAGGAGAGCCAAATAAATTAAGTGATGTATCACATTCAGGAATTGGAAGACTCAGTATTATAAATTTTTAATCCTCTTCATATTGATTTTTATGTTAAATTCAATTGGATATTCATTTTTTAAAAAAACACATACCTCACTATCACACACACACGTACGTTACAAATGGCTTTCAGATCTAAATGCAAAAGGTCAAATTACAGAGTTTCTAGAAATTAACATGAGAGATTTTCTTTTTTACCTTGTGCTAGGCAAAGATTTTCTAAACAGGACAGAAAGTATTAACTACAATGGAAAGATCGTTAAACTGTGCTTCATTAAAATTTTAAAACATTCTATTCATCTAAGGACATAATTAAGATAGTGTTAAGGCAAAAACACAGGAAAATACAGTCCTGGTAAAGGACTTGTATTTTATATAGACATATATAATAAATGTTAATTAATTGTACATATGCATATATATAACTCTTTCAAATCACCAAACATTTTATACAATTCCATTGTTAAACATGGGCAAATGCTTTAATAGGTACTTTTGAAAATGACCAATAATCTCATCATGCATTGTCTCGATGACCCTTACAAGTCATGGAGATAATGCATGTTAAAAATCTCAATGTCATACCACTGTACCACCTAATGGAATAGCTTCTTTTTTAAAAAAGATACTAGCAAAAGTTAGCAAGTACACAAAACAACTGGAGCTAATCGGAGATTGCTAGTGTAAATTGGTATGTTGGAAAACTGGCAGTTAGCATTGGGCTAAATATGATATATACCATATCAACTAGTAATTTTACTCCTAGGCATATATTCAATAGAAATATGTACATATTTGAGTCAAAATACATCTAAAAAGTGATCATACATAATTATTTATAACACAGGAAACCTGGAAACAACTGAAACATCCATTGGCAGTAGAAAGATTAATAAATTATGATATATTCAAACAATGGAATATACAGCTGTGAAAAGGTAAAAATACTGTGCTCAGTAGTACAGATTCATCTCATAGATACAATGTTGAGTTTAAGAAGTCAGACACAAAAGAGTTCATTATTGATTCCATGTTCTATGGTACGATCTGGGTGATGGCTACAGGAAGTGATGAGTTTTGTCTATAAAATTGTACATTTAGGTATCATTCACTCTATTTGATCTTGGTATCTATGATTCAATCATTGGTGACAAAGTTCCCTGCTACCTTTATGACGGATGTATATAAGTATGCAGATAATGTCGTTCTACACCCAGGCAGGAATTTATTTTATAATCTAAATTAAATATCTTTTTCATATCAGGAATCATTCCAAGTGACAAAAAATTAGGAAATAAAAGTATTAACATTTACAAAGCCTTTCTGTAGGTTATAATGTCTTTTGGCCCATGACTTTAACCTTCAAAGGCACTGATTGTAAGCAGAGGAGACTATCAAAGACCTGGACCAAAAATCTTCCAAGTGGCATGGGCATCCTTGAATACACAATGAATTTTAAGAAGGGGCAGCAATGAGACAGCTTCCTGCTCAGTCAGCTTAGCTTTGTGAAGTCGACAATCTGCTCATGGTGAGCCTTCTTAGGTGCAACACTGTGTACTCTGTCACAAGGCTGTCCTGTGAGAAGGGTATTTCCATGCACTTCTTTCTGGCTGTCTGGTTTAGTTTGAAATTTTACTATTTCAAACCACGAGGAAAAGAGTCCTATCTGCTAACAAGAAAAATACCAAAAGATAACTAAGGAACAAAGCTCTTATTTTATTGCCCCTTCACCCCAAAATCTCCAATATCCCTCTTTCTTGCCTCTACAAATTGCCTTTAAAATAAAGATAAAAGTTCTAAGCCTGGCAGTCCAGGTCTTTCTGGGTTTGCTCCACCCTACCTATGCACATTACCTCCCGCTACTCACTGTGAGTTACCAAGGAAGGACTTAGATGGCCTGAGATTCTTCACACCCTTCCTTGCTTTGGAGCCTTTCTTTGCCCATGTCCTTATGTGCTGCTGCATGGTGTACCCCCCCCCCACTTCTCCCTTTACTAAGGGGAGAGGTTATATGGTATAGCCTTGTTATGTCCATAGAGATGATTAGTGAGTAAGATACAGATGTACTTTCTTCTTCTATAGCTGTAATTCACCTTTCCCCTCCACCTCAATCTTTTACAGAGGAAGCCCATGAGATATACTTAAAGGTATTAAATAATTTTTTTTCAGTGCTAAGGATCCAATCCAGGACTTGGCACATGCTAAACCAACAGTCTACCACTAAGCTATGCCTCAGCTCAATGCATTTAGTTTTTAAAGAAGTCTTAAAGCAATTAGACAATGTAGAAGTGAACACACTAAAAGTCTAAGTTCCCTTTCTCCATCCTCACTCCATAGAGTTGATCAGTGCTTTTCTTTCATCATGCTAGCTGTAAAGAAGAAACAATTTTTCCCCCAGAGAAGCCTTACATCATCTATTCTGTTTTTTTTCTTTGTTCTGTTTTTTTCTTCTTTTTTTTCACTTAGTACTTCATGAACCTCTTTCTGTATGTCAGCACATACTGAGGAGCTTAAAAAAAATCTAATAGGACAGAAGCCTTTTTCCCTCTCATGATCCTGAGGAGGCTATGGATAACCTTTACAACAGCTACAAGAAAACTAACATAATTAAGTAAAGTAAGAGTCCAGGACAATCTCACAATTTTATCTTCCTTTGCACTCGGTGCTTAGGGACCTGTTAACTAGGATACACCTCACTAAGCCCCTTGGTAAGAATTATCAGGCCTAGGAAAAGTAATCAGTCAGGACGAGGCACCTCTGCAAGCAGACGAAAGAGAAACGAGTCGGTGGTCACAGCCTTGGGTAGAATTAAAGAATCCTTATCTTTTTCCTGCCTCGGGATTGGTCTTAGTTCCACTTGAGTATGCTTCATTGTAGCTGTTTCCTTTTCAAATTCTCCTCACCTCGTGTCTCTTAACCCTCACGGGTTCCCAAATCCCCAGTCATCGTATTTTTTTTTTCTTCCTACGTAGGCTCTGGCTTATCCTTGCTCTGGTAGATATTTTGGCAAATCTTTGGACTACCACCTCATTTAGCTTTCCAGTGTCTCAGTCAGTCAGCTGACACAAACTGACAGACGTTCTCCTAGGTTGCATCCCTAAAGCTCTCTAGATCAACCTAAGGTAGCTGCTCTGAATGACCCTGATGCGGAAGCCAGGGTTGCACCCTCCTCCCTCGGAAGCCAGTGCCACAGGCGCACAGTAGCGCTGAGGGTTGCGCCAGAACAGCGAGCTTAGAGTTCCAAAAGCTGTTTCAACCCGGATGCGTCTTTATTTCAGTTTTGAAACCGACTGCTAGAAAGAACCGAAATCCCTCCAACACCCAGTAGCAGGGTCCCATCACCCCAAACTCAGCCCACGAAGTCTGACCCCAGGGCGCCCGGCTGGGGCGATGTAAGTTCTGATCTTTCCACCCCGAGGCTGTCCTAAATGTTCTCATTCGGTCTAAGTGCCCTCACCTGAATTCAAAACACCCCAGAGTCAGCTTGCACCAGGTAGACTCAAGTGCGTTACGTAGGTTCCTGCAGCTCTCAATAACAACCCCCGCGGCGCTTTCTCTTTCCGCCTGGAGGTTGGAAACCCGGTCCCTAGAGCTCAGAGGTGGCCTCTGCTGTGCTTCCGGGCGGTTGGGCCTGCCCACCCTCTGACTGGCGGAGGAGGAAGCCAGCTTCCCCGGCTCCACTCTTCCCTCTCGGCTTAGCGCCGCATCCTCTGCGCCCGCAGCCCCCGCCTCCCCGAGTCCCAGGAACTCCGCCTCCTCCTTGCACTTGAACTCTAGACTGTCCTTCGCCCGCCGCCCCTACAGCCTACCCGCGCTGACTCGCTAGCCCAATCGCTAACCTCGAGCAAAAAGGGACGCTGCAGAGATGGTCGGGCTCTGGCTGGGGCTCGTTGGGCAGAAGCTGCTGTTCTGGGGAGCAGCGAGTGCGGTCTCCCTCGCCGGCGCCACCCTCATCCTTAACCTCCTTCAGATGGTAGCGAGTTACGCGAGGAAATGGCAGCTGATGAGGCCCATCCCGACTGTCGCCCGCGCCTACCCCTTGGTGGGACACGCGCTGTTGATGAAGCCGAACGCAAGAGGTAAGTAAAGGATGGCGCCCGTGCGGACCCACATCTTCCTCCACCTGAAGCCCTGCCTAGCAGGAGCCCCAATTGGAACCAGTGCCGGGACCGCACTTCCCCTCAACCCCGCCTTCTACCTGGCTCTGGCAGGTAGGAGAAAGAAGAATCATCCTCTCTCTGGAGAATGAATTCCCAATTCTATCCAGACTTTGACACCTGCCAAAATTGTTCATTTCCCCGCCCCCGTCCCATAATGAACTTTTAAATTTATAGCCCAGAATGCAGTATTTCCAAACTCATGTCCTTCTGCTCTTTCTCTTCTCTTCTCCCCACCTCAGCTGGTCAGATATCAAAATATGTACTTTCTTCTGTCTTAGCTTGTTCAAGCCTGAAGGGTGGAACTTCTTGGAATATGGTGAATACTTAAGTGTCACTCTCCTCTGTCTCCCACTTTGGAAAACAATTGCTTGGAGATTCATTTGAGACTTAGCCCCCACGTCCGCCCAAACATCATATGACTTGACAACTACATACTTTCGTTCTTTCTTGACCTTCACATTTAATAAGGAGGTTTCATAATAGCAATTAATAAGCTGTACTGGCAGGGCCTTCAGGCATATTTGTATGGCAAGCCTTATTTATTAAAGAGTGAAATTATTTTGAAATCATCCTTTAAAAAATGATGGACTTATGTTTTCTTAATGGGAAATCACTTTAAGTTAGAAAGCTCTCAAAAGTACCTGATATTTTTAGTCTCCCATTACAGACTCCGAATTAGATCTTAGCACTTCCTTTTCTGGGTATACAAGTTAGGATACCCAGAGCTGAAAAGATTTATCCAAAATGACATAATTTAAATGGACCTCAGCCAGAATCCAGCTCCTCTTCAGATTAATTATTAATTATTTTACAGGCTGAACACTGACTTCAAAGCTTGAAGGATTACTTAATTTTCACTTGTGATCTCCCAAATAAAAATAATGATGTCATTTCAACTTAACAGAAATAAGATAAGGCCTTATGGGAGAGTACTTACCAAAATATTTTCTGGCAGAAGAAATCCAATAAACTTTCCACTAACCAAAGATCAAAGTGACTAATATTACAAGTAATTCAATAACATGTTTAGATATATGAAAATCACATTGACAGAAATAATCTTGGTTAATACTAAAAGCAGAACTAACCTTCCCCTCTATCCTGAGGCTTTATGGTATTAAAAATAATCGCATAGAAATACAGATGCTCCGGTGCCAACCATAATTGCCAAAGTCAAAATCCCAAATGCCACAATCCCAAATATTGACGTCACAAAAGATCAAAATCCCTAGAATCTGAAATTCCCCAAATCACAATTCTGAAAGATTAAAATCCTAAATATTGAAATTCTGAAAGTCAAAATCTAAAAACCAAACTTCTCATTGAAAAAAAGTCTACTTAAGAGGGGTAGAAAGACAAATTCTGGAGAGGATTGTACATAGGATAGTGGCATCATGTTAGGCAAATGCATGCCTGGAAATCTGGTGAAGCATTATTTTGGGTGTGTGCGGGGGTGGGGTGGGGTGGTGACTTCAGAGAAGATTAGTTTGTAAATCTGAGTGGACCAGGTGGGGAAGATTCACTCTCAACATGGTCAGGCACCATCCAATCTATCATGGCCTCAGAGGGAGCAAATATGGAAGGTGAACTGGTCTCAAGAGCTAGTACAGAAGTTTCTTCTGCTGTTTTGAATTTCAGAACTCCAGGCTCCCCCAGCCTTTGGACTCCAGGACGTAGGGCAACATCCATTTCTTCATCCCCACTCCCAACACACACACACACACACACACATATACACACACACACACTCACACTAATTGCTATGCTATGTATTTCACCTTCGCATCATGTCTAATACTAGAGATATAAAATGCAGACTTTGAGTTCTGTATCATGTTATACATATATTTGTTGACCAATTGTATATCTTCTTCTGAGAAGTGTCTGTTCAGCTCCTTAGCCCATTTATTGATTGGGTTTTTATTTTTATGGTGTTAAGTTGTATGAGTTCTTTATATATCCTGGAGATCAATGCTTTATCTGATGTGCATGTGGCAAAAATTTGCTCCCAAAATATAGGCTCTCTCTTCACCTCATTGATTGTTTCTTTTGCTGAGAAGCTTTTTAGTTTGAATCCATCCCATTTATTGATTCTTGCTTTTATTTCTTGTGCTTTAGGAGTCTTGTTAAGGAAGTCGGGGCCTAATTTGACATGATGAAGATTTGGGCCTACTTTTTCTTCTATTAGGTGTAGGGTCTCTGGTCTAATTCCTAGGTCTTTGGTCTACTTTGAGTTGAGTTTTGTGCATGATGAGAGAGAGAGAGCAAATTCTTTAATTACTAAACATTTACTGAGGTCCTGCTCTGCACTCAGTATCAAGCTCAGCCAAGCTGGGGATATGAGAATATTCCAAGATATAGTCCCTGTTCTAAAGAACATTGTCTCTTATACAAGAGGTTACACCTTTCATTCTGTAGCTGATGTTGGAATTCTGGCCTCAGTAACCTCACCTTGACCTCTAAACTCTCATCTCATGCTTTCCCAATTCCTATGTCAATGCCTGCCTTTTAGAGCTGCACTTGGCTGTTGAACCTGACATCTTCAAGCCACAGATTCAAACTTCCCTGTCCCTTCTGTCAGAGCAGACCAAGACAGGCAGTATAACAACAAGAAGCAGGATGTTTGGATACTGATGATCTGATCCAGCTCTTTTCATAGCAACATCAACAACTATATTATCCAAGAGACATTTCAAAGCAGTATGGTGTAATGGTTAAGATTCAAGTTCAGAAGTCTTGGTACAAAGCCAGGTACCACGAGTTACTATCTCTGTGACACTGAGCAATGATTTTTAAAAAGTGCACACTTTGGCACATCACAAATAATTATCCTATAAGAGCGACTATCATTATATTATATGCAGTGGCAAATATTATTTCAAGATAATTTTAGACCTACAGAAAGTTGTGCAAATAGTAGAGTTCATGTCTGCCCTCTTTTCAGCTTCCTTTAATGTATCATATTATACATGACTAGTGCATTTATCAAAATTAACACTTGTACAATACTGTTAACAAAATTCTTGCCTCAGCTGAATTTAAAATCAAATATTTTTCTCTCAGAATTTTTTCAGCAGATAATTCAGTACACTGAAGAATACCGTCATGTGCCACTGCTGAAGCTGTGGATTGGCCCAGTGCCAATGGTCGCCCTTTATAATGCTGAAAATGTGGAGGTGGGTATGTGGTAAATAAAACAAATATTCCACTGTATATTTGATAGTATGGAAATAGCATCAGAATAAATGTAATAAATGTACCCTTAAATTTTGTTTAACTGAGTATAAAGAGCAATGTATCTGTGCACATTTGTTATTGAGTCTCAATATATTTGATCTTTTTTAGAAAGAATGCAGAAAGCTAGAGTTTTTAAGAACCATAAACAGATTATTACACAAGTTAGCATTTGTAATCCACCAGACACAGTTATAAGACTCCAAAATACATGACTAATAAAATATGAGTGTTTCCTTCAAGGTGCTCAGGGTTTCATATCATATCAGTGTCAACCTTATTATTCCACAGTTTAAAAGGAATGGTAATTTGATATTTATAGTGAGTTATTGTTTATTCATGTTATTTCAATTAGTCTACAGAAAGTTTGTGTTCCTTTTGCTTATTACTTCCACTGAGCAAACTGTCTTGTGGAATGATGAGAGAAGGATTTGGGTCAGGGGTTACAAAATGGAATAAGCAGAGTTTCTCTTCATGGAGCAAAATTAAAAATAATTTCCAGTCAGGCATGGTGGCACTCGCCTGTAATCCCAGCACTTTGGGAGGCTGAGACAGGAGAATCTCAAGTTCAAAGCTAGCCTCAGCAATGGCGAGGCACTAAGCAACTTGGTGAGACCCTGTCTCTAAATAAAATACAAAACAGGGCTGGGGATGTGGCTCAGTGGTCGAATGCTCCTGAGCTCAATCCCTGGTACCAAAAAAAAAAAAAAATAGAATTTCCTAGGGACTGTGCTGAGACATGTCTCTCCTAGTTAGTGGTCATGTTGTAATTTCTCACATACTGTACTCCAGAATTCCAAGGGTTTGGTCTAGAGAGATCTTTCCAGAATAGAGAACTGGAGGAAAAGGCCTGGGGAGCATTCTGTACTCAGTCTGCAACACTCATCCCTTCTGCTTCACTCTGGCTATAAGTGATCTGATCATATGCATGGTTTCCAGTGTTAGCTATATACTGAAGACACTCCATTGTGTATCTCCAGCTTGTGACCTTATCCTGAGCTTCCTACCTCAGGTCATGGCAGCCTGAATGCCTCACAGTCACATGCCTGAAAAGGAACCCATGATTTCCATCTCCCCAGAGGTGGTCATCTTCCAGACTCAGTGCTTACTTCTCTTCCTCACCCTCTTGAAATGCCTCTGCTTGGTTCCTAGTTCATGGCAAGAACCAAGGAATCATCTTTTTTCTTTTTCTCAACTCCATTTAGTCCCTAAAGCTAAGGACAGTTATATGTTCAAAACTCTAATTAGATTTCTTAGCACAGAAATCAGAAATGAAAATGAAGATAGGAAAAGTAGTTATGTCCAAGCCTACAATTTCTACAATTGCAGTTATTTTGATGCCTATATATCTCTCAAATATTTTTTCTCTTCCTAAGGTAATTTTAACTTGTTCAAAGCAAATTGACAAATCTTATATGTACAAGTTCCTAGAGCCATGGCTTGGCCTTGGACTTCTTACAAGGTAGGTCAGTATAAATTTGTAAAGTCGCCTGGTAGAAATAGTTACTTCTATGTGTAAGTTGTTATTTTAGCAATTGACACAAGGTATTTTTTTTAAGGTTTTGGGGGAGGTTGTTTTGTTTGTTTATTTGTTTTTATGTAGCAAGATACATAAAAACATGTTCTCAGAAAGGGAGAGAGGCTAGAAGGAAAGACCCAGCTCACAGTGAGCTCACACACATGTATGGTGTGTGGTGATCTTCCAGGCATCCAGTCGTGGTATTCCATGGTGGCTATCACCAGTGGATGAATTAGGAGTTCCTAATGTTAGAGTGGAGCACAGCAGAGGAGTGTCTGGAGCAGGGAAATCTTGAAAAGTCAGTGGCAAAGGCAGGTAGCCCCAGTACCCTTGACCTTGATCTGGCACTTCTGCGAGCTGGCCTAGCAAGAGAAAGTTCCTTGTAGAGACTTTGGAGAATTCAAACACAGTATAAATCAAAATAGAGTCATGGAGCATGTGGACAACAGAAAATTAAGATATTGGTGGGGGAAGAAAAACTTCTTAATTTTAGAATCTTGGAACCTAGAAATGGAGGAAAATTATTAAATTTTTCCTATTTTATGACTCATAAATTAACTATTACTATTATAGAACAATGACCCCTATATCTATATTTTGTAACTATATAATTATTATATATGTTTGTCTTTATCATTCTGACCAAAACATTTCAGAATCTGTAGATAAAGCTGTTTCAGAATTTTGTTGACTTGGCTATGTTCATGCTCTATTTGTTTTGAATGTTACTCCTCTCTTTTTTGTAACCATGTATTATATTTCTAGTACTGGAAACAAATGGCGCTCCAGGAGAAAAATGTTAACACCCACTTTCCATTTTACAATTCTGGAAGATTTCTTAGATATCATGAATGAGCAAGCAAATATATTGGTTAATAAACTTGAAAAACATGTTAACCAAGAAGCATTTAACTGCTTTTTTTACATCACTCTTTGTGCCTTAGATATAATCTGTGGTAAGTCTGACTGATTTGTATTTAAAATTATAATGTAAAGATAAAACTGATCAAATAGAAAATAACATTGTATTGGGAAGGTAAATGAGGGGATTGGGAAGGACATGGATTCTTCAGAGTGGTGTTACTGATAAATCAGCTGCCTAACAGGGAGCAGCCACTCCTAAGGCAGTGAGCAGGCAGTCACAGAATCAAATTGCCAGGAAGGCCAAAAGGAAGGAAGAACTGGAAGAGCAAACAAAGAAGAATGATACTGAAATGTAGAAGAACAGAACAGGATTTATGTTCTTTTTAGTGTCTGCCACTGCAAAATAAACACAAGATGTGTATATGAGCTGCATGTTTACTTTTCACCCATATTTTATAGAAACAGCTATGGGGAAGAATATTGGTGCTCAAAGCAATGATGATTCTGAGTACGTCCGTGCAGTCTATAGGTAAATGCAATTTTTCAATTATTGTTTAAATTATTATTGATTTGGGATTTAAAATTATTGCTAGTAATTTCTATCTTGCATCCTTTTTTGTTGTTTCAAAATGAAATATTAAGCTAAAAATTAGCCTCATCATTTAAGCATGTACTTTAGCACGGAACAATGTTATATAAATTTTGGCATATCTAGATTATGCAGTAGTATAAAATGATTGCTTCCTAATATACTGAGATTATGTTATACATTATAATTTACATTACTATGATAGTAAGTGATAAAAAGAGATACAGTTTTTGTACTATGACAACAACTACCACGAAATAATTATTCATAGGAAAAAAATAAGAATAATAATCTATACCAATGTGCCAGCAGTGGTTACCCTTGTTCTGTGTATGGGTTTTTCTTACATATTGTATTCGGGTTTTGGTGTTATTTTCCTTTCTCATATTTTCTGCCCTGAGTAGTTTTTGCTTTTGTAATTGGAACCATCTATTTTACTTTAAAATTGCAATATTTTATTTACTGAGAGGCAGGGTCAGAAATTGATTTGATATATCTTGTCTTGAAGTCAACTGCTCATTTCACTTCATTTTAACAGATACTTATTGAACATCTATAATCTGCTAGTCCATGCACAAAGTTCTAACTGGTTTTATAATGGTACACAGGACAGCATAGCATCAGAGACACACATTGAACCAATATAAACTAACAGATTGTAATATTGCTTAGGAAGAAAAAAATCAAGCTGATATTTGAGAGGAATAAGGAATGTGTCCAACAGATTGGCCATGGAAGGCCTCTCTGACGGACTGATATTTAAACCCATCCTGAAGGAGGAGAAAGAGCCTGGAGGGTTCCTTGTGCTTTATCGCTGGAAAGGAGAAAGCTGCTTGGGGCAGCCACATGACAGTTATTTAATGAGCACTTTCTTATAGAAGGGGCAGTCATTTTTTTGTCACTCTGGGGGACTGATCAAAGGAATGGATGGGGCTTAAATAGAAGCAGATTTCATCTCAACCTTTAATACCAAAGTCCAAGCTGGACTGGGCAAGTTGAGAACTCACCCTAGAAAAACAAAAGCAGAGACCATAGACCATCCACAAGGGTGTTTTGTAGTAGATTTTTCACTCCTCTTTAGAATCTGTTTTTTTAAAGCTTCATAGCATGTGTAATAGTCCCATTCCTTCATTGTTTAGCATTAAGCATGGCACTCTTAGTAGCCTCAATGACTAATCAGCATCACTCTCAGGTACTACCTTTACCAAGACCAGGCATCAAGCAGGTGTTCAAGAAATAGACATTTCTGGTGTAAGAGATATGTTTTTATCCTGTTTATAGGATGAGTGATATGATACATCGGAGAATGAAGATGCCCTGGCTTTGGCTTGACCTTTGGTACTTTTTATTTAAAGAAGGATGGGAACACAAAAGGAACCTTAATATCCTACATACTTTTACCAACAGTGTAAGTCATTTGTTTTATTGTGGTAAAATACACATAACATAAAATTCACTGTTAGGACCCTTGTAAGTGTGTAATTTGGTGTCATCAAAGGCAACCACAGTGTCATGCAGCCAGCACCATTATCCATTTCCAGAACCTTTTTAAGTCCACAATTTTTATCTTTTGTTAGCATAACCAACATAGGAGCATGAACCTGAGTCCCATAAAATAAAAGTCAAATTGAATAATAATGGGAAAAAGTGATCAGTACATTTAAATTATATGAATATAATACTAATTAAATTGCAATTAAATTATATGAATACTAATATTAACTAAGTACTTGCTAAGTGCCAGACACTATACCAAAGGTTGGAAATAGACTAATGAATAAGACGTGTATGTCCTCTACCATAACAGAGGTTATCCAGTAGGGTAGGAAACAATATAACAAAAAATTACAAAACATGGTTTGACCAATAACAAACATGATATTGTGTAAAAAGCATGAAGAGCCAAAGACCTTTATACAAGAATCTTCTGGGAAATGTTTGGAATAGGTGATAATTTTTAAAGATAAAGGACATTTAAAGCAGTGTGTACTTTAATTTTGGAAAAAATTAAAATAAATGATGCCCTACTATTTTATTTTCAATTGAAAAAAAACAAAAGAAAGAGATTTTGTTTTGAATGTAGGACGTCAGTCTTTTTGTCACAGAAGTGTTTATGAAAGTCAAGATTTAATTGATAATATACATTCAAATTTGAATGTCCTGAAAAGAGTACCAATTTCAATATTTTCTTCCTTTGCTATAAATTTTGGTTAAATTATATTAGAATTGCTTCCTTATGCCGAGAGAAGCCCTGCCACCATTAGATCAAATTATTAACAATAAGTCAATAGATGTTAAATGAATAAACTGTTGTTCTCAGTTGGTCACAGTATAATAATCACCTGGTAGTATAATAGTAAACATTGTATTTTATAATTATATTTTTCCTTAAATGTCATGCATTAATATCAGTATCAATAATTAATGAATTCTAGACTGGATAGCAATATCACATATATGTGACATTGATATAGATATAAAATTCCATACTGAGACCTAGGCTGTGAGTTCCCCAAAAAGTATTTTGTGGGATTTTGCCCTTCTTTAAGAAGCTTAGACTCTACTCTTGAGCCATTTAGTAGCAGGTTTGTTCAGTTACTTGAATGGGAAAGGAAAGTTCAAATGTGTAACAAAATTCAGCATATGAACTTTAATTCTTTTTTTCATTTAACAAAGGTCTAATGAGCATTCTCAAAATGCCAGCAAGTGTTCTAGAGTTTGGAAATATATCAATAAACAGAGACAAATGTGCTACCACATGAACACTGGTGTTTGAGTTGGAAGAGAAGGAATCTGAACAGTTAGTACAAGATGACGTCAGGTGGCAAGTGAATTGGAGAAAAATAAAGGAAGGCTGAGAAAACAAAATGGTAGGGATGAGGTAGCAGTGAAGAGGGAAGGTCTCTCTGATAGTATGACAGCGAGCAAAGACTGGAGAGAAGGGAAAGAGCCAGCCAGGAGGGTATACAAAGAAAGAACATTCCAGGCATAGGGAGTAGCAAGCTTGCAGGGTGAATTGCCTAATCAATCTGCTGTTACTTCTTCAACATACACAATTAAGAGTGATCTATAATTAGTCTGTTATAGAATGATTGCATGGTCTCTGCCACTTAAACTTTTTCTCATTAGCTTATTCAAGTTCTAGGGTGCTATTTAGTAGAGAATGATTATACCTATGTTAGAAAGATTCTAAAAATAGCACTTGAAAATCGTAAATTTGTCTGACATTAAATTTTCCTTAATAGTTTCACCCAACCATGCCCAAATGTTAGCAAGAGCCTTTACTATATTTTCATAAGAGCTTAAGTTGTCATTGAAATGGAAATAACAGGAAAGGTTTTTAAAAAATTAAGTTAGAGAGGCTAGCATATTTTCATAGTAAAAAATGTGTCATTAGACCTTATCAAAGTCCAAACTAAAGCCTGTCATTTAAATTATATAGGTCATTGCTGAACGGATCAAGAAAATGAAGGAAATTGGAGAATGTGGAGGTGCTGATAGGGGCCCTGTCCCCTCCAAAAATAAACGCAAGGCTTTTCTTGATTTGCTTTTAAGTGTGACTGATGAGGAAGGGAACAAGCTAAGTCAGGAAGATATTCGAGAAGAAGTTGACACCTTCATGTTCGAGGTACTTATATCCTCAGGTTATTTTCAGGTATCATTAACATTCCAGAGCTCAGGGTCTATAGCTCAGTGGGAGAGCACTGGCCTAAGCCTGCACTGGTCCCTAGCATAGCAAAAACAAATAACAAATAAATTCCAGTTATTTGCAGAGTCTTTAGAATAATTTTTAAGAAGTGAGTCAATGTTAAAATAATTCCATGTAACCAAAAAGATTATATTATCATCAGAAATTACAGACTTGAAGAAGCTGATTGAGTACCAGGCCAACTTCCTTATTCACACAAGCTTTTATGTCATGGTAGATACCATGGATACATTCTTTTCTTAAGTAAACCTAAGGTTTGTCAGACTTTCCCAAGAAGAGCCTCCAGAAATTACTCTCAGTTCTCTATATTACTTCATGTTTTCAAATCCACAAGTCCATTTCCTCCTTTTAGAGTTCTAACAAATGAGCACTTAGCTACTGCAATGGCTGCTTAGCCAGAAGGGAGTAAGAGACCTCCAATGAAGATCTGACCAATTTGCAGTATACTAAAGGGGTTTCTGATCTTCATATATTTTTAAACAATACTTTCACAAAATAGTTTAAAATATTATATATTTCAAAGACAAAAACTTTCTATGTGTGGATTTCAATAAAGATAAACAAATGGTTTTTTTGAAATGGTTAACACTCTCCAAAGGGAGGACAGTAGAATGCATCCAAGTTTTCAATGACTGGACTCACTGTGTGCTGAGCATTGTGCTGGCTGCTCTGCTACAGCTATCTGGATATGATGCCAATGCTCATGCATTCTTTTAAACATTTTAATTTTATATTTAATTGACAAATAATAATTGTGTATATTTATTGGGTACAATGATGATATTTGGACACATGTTCACATTGTGACAGGATCAAATCAGGTTAAAGGATCCATCACCTTGAAGTGGGATAGATGAGGTGGGACATCAAGAAATTAGCAGGAAGCAGGTTTATTAGCTGCAGGGCTCCAGAGGCGGCTCTTGCCTAAATCAATTCATCCCTCTGAACCCCAAGTCCAGAAATTTTTAGAACTTTATACCCGGTGTATAGGGAGAGGGGCCCAGAGGCTCACAATTTGCAGAAATCTACATAAAAATAGCTTTTTTTTCTACCATACCGGGTAACCAACCCATCTGACTACAAAAATAAACCAAGGACACTGTGAAAATCAGTGCCTGGGAAAGGAAGAGTTCTCCTCCCCTTTCCTGCCAGGAACCTAATTTGCACTGTTCACTCTTATCTTTTGGATTGCAAAGGACTTTCCCTAGGATCTAACTACTTTTCTTTGAAATGTAAAGGCCCCTGTGTAGGCTCCAGGCTCAAGGCTGGAGACCTTGAATTAGTCTCGGGTATCCCTCATGCTTTTGTAAACACACTTCCCTGCCTGAAAACTCTTTTGCAGAAATTCTTGCTGATAGCCTAAGAACAGTTATAGTGAGAGTCTCTGGAGAAGCTTAATCAAGATTTTCTGTGGATGAAGGGGTGCCACTACAACCTCACTTACTTATCATTTCTTTGTGGTTAGAATAACTAAAATTCATTCTTTCAGCAACTTTGAACTAAACAATCCATTGTTATTAACCAAGCTGTACAACAGATCACCAGAAGTTGTTCCTCCTGACTAGCTGAGACTTTATATATACTTTGATCAACATCTCTTCTTTCCCCTTTCACCTCTCCCCAGCCAGCCTTGAGTCACTGTGACCCTTCTAGTCTCTATTTCCATGAGTTCAACTGGTTTAGGTCCCACATATGAATGAGATCATGCATTATTTGTCATTCTGTCCTGGCCTATTTAACTTAGCATAATATTTTCTAGATTCATCCATATTGCCACAAATGGCAGAATTTCCTTGTTTTCTAAAAATTGAAGAGTATTCCAGTTGATGGGCACTTCAGTTTTGCAGCCTATAGATTCAATGTGATTCCTATAAACATCCCAGTGACATTTTCCAAATAAATAAAATACTAAGTCCTAAAATTCTCATGGAATCACAAAAGATCCTAAAACACTAAAGTAATCTTGAGCAAAAAGAACAAAGCTAGAAACATCATACTGTCTGATTTCAAAATATACCACACCATCAAAACAGCATGTGACATAAAAACAGACATTAAGACCAAGGGAACAGAATGGAGAACCCAGAAATAAATCCATGTATTTGTAACCAACTCATTTCTGACCAAGTGCCAAGAAGTTACAGTAGAGTTTCAATAAACTAAATGGAAAAACTAAAGATCCACCTGCAGAAAAATTAAAATGGACCCTTATCTCACTCATTGTATAAGAATTAACTCAAAATGGATAAGGATGTAAATGTTGTAGGTGAAATTAAAATTACCAGAAGAAAAAAAAATTGTGGGAAATCTAGTGGTTTCTTGGGATGATCTGTACAATAACAAAAGCAAAAATAGACAAATGGGATTGTGTCATGCATTCTTTTTGTAAAGTTCTGTAACCATACAAGAAAGCTGTGTTCAGGATTCAGAGTTGAGCTCTAGTTCTACCACTATGCTGATGAGCCAAGTGAAATGGTTTCAGTCCTTTCTCATCTCAATCATGATTTCTCTATGTGCTAAAGAGAAATTAACTGAATCAGTGGTTTTAAACTTTTTTTTAAAGAGTGCACTTTATTGAAAATCAATCTAAAGCAGAATGTGGACATCTGAAATTAACTGAAAAGGAGAGAGAGAGAGAGAGAGAGAGAGAGAGAGAGAGAGAGATTAAGAGAGATTAAATGTGTGGACTCTGGGGCCATATCCCAGTTTTAACTTGTCCTAAAATTTTGTTCCTAGAGTTATATTACAATTGCTGATTTTCCGGTATAGTTTTTGAAGAGCTTACTGATTTTGCACATGAACATGTCCTAGTGAGATGAGGATCAGAGACAAGAGCCACATACCTAAAACACTGAGTAGACAGAGAATGAGGCTGTCTATGATGTTGACTCAGTCTTTGAGGTGGAGTCTCCTGACCACAGGTCACTCCAGGCCACTTCACAGTTGCAGAAGAGGATAGTGTGGCCTCTCCTTTGTCATCAGGCATTCTGGGAGTAGGGATCAGTTCCTGCTTCTACCTCCTACTAAGCTATCTGGTCCTAGAGGTAGATATTTGCCTTTTTTTTTTTTTTTGGTCAGTTTTTATCTCTAGAATCTGAATAGTAGTAATGAGTATTTCCTGGAGTTTTTGTGAAGATTAGTTAAAGTAGTTTCTGCAAAGTACTAACATTTTGCCTAAGTCTCAGCTAGTATTAAATGAGGCTATCTGTCACCTTCTTGAGGTAGAGACTTTTACCCAGAACCACACACATAACCACTAGTACTACTGACAGTTAAAGCCACCCTCCCAATGGGGGAAGGTAGAGAAGTACAGATCTAGCAAGTTGGCTCATTAAAGTCAAACTTCTTTTTTCCTTTAAAAGGACTAGCTCTTAGCTGGGTATGTGGCATGCACCTATTATCCCAGCACATTGGGAGGCTGAGACAGGAAAATCACAAGTTAAAAGCCAGCCTCAGCAATGGCGAGGCATTAAGCAAATCAGTGAGACCCTGTCTCTAAATAAAACACAAAATAGGGCTGGGGATGTGGCTCAGTGGTCAAGTACCCCTGAGTTCAATCCTCAGTATCAAAAAAAAAGACTAGCTCTCTTGAATGGCTTCTACTGCCCCCCTTATTAGCACATCTCTGAGCTTGAACCTCTGCTTTTAAGGGGTGGTTTTATTTGTTTGTTTCTCACCAAGGTGATATGTTCAGAAACAGTTTATATTCCACAGTCGCACTACAGCTGTCAAATGTAGAGACAATTCAAAAGAGCTAGTGTAGACACTCCTAATCTTCTCAACATAACACTGCTTTTTTAGCTGTGCTTTTTTGTTTTTTTGTTTTTACACTTATAGGGCCATGATACAACTGCAACTTCAATAAACTTGTGCTTGTACCTATTGGGTTGTTATCCAGAAGTCCAGAAAAAAGTGGACAATGAACTGGATGAAGTGTTTGGTATGTTTGGTCCCTTCACTAGTTCTACTGTGGTCCTAAGTCTACTGAAGCAATGTCATTCTTGCTCATTAAGGATGTGCCTATTCTAAGGACTTTGGCATAAGCAGAAAGGCTCCTGTATAGGATCCTTCCAGAATCTTCCTTATTGGCAAGCTTCATCCATTCCCTTGCAGGCATATGCCAACCTCCTAGCATGTAACTGCACTGGGCTTGAGTCTGAGGATGCACATATCGGTGTGATTGTCCTCAAGGGTCTAACTGCTTAATAGCTCAGATACATGTACATAGAGCTTTGAGCCAGGGGCTGAGCTCTCGAGCAATGGGCAGAAGGTGATGTTTGGGATCACAAAGGAGCAGGTGAAACTATTTATAAGGGCAGAGGAAAGCTGTTTTATATGGAACTGCATCAGACCACAGATGAGAGAAAAGCTGGGTGAAGGTGATTGGAGGTAAATTTATGTTATACAGCAAGCAGTTTGGAGATATAATCCCGGATGATGCATAGGGATGTCTCAGGCTCCCAGACTTCCTCTTTTCTCTCTTCTATCCTTACCATCTTGGCTTTTGTCTCCTGATTGTTTCTCTAGGCACCATTATCATCTTCAGAGCAAGAAAAAAGGGGAGGTAGGGATGAAAGATGTATTTATTTCTTGCTGTTACTGCTGTTAAAAAAATATCCACAAACTGGGAGACACAACACAACAGAAATTTATTCTCTCACAGCTGTGGACACCAGAAGTTCAAAATTAGTATCACTGAGTGTATTTATCACTGAGTTGGTAGAACTGGACTAATTCTGGAAAAATCCATTTTTTACCTCTTAAACTTGTGGTGTCTGCCAGCATTCCTTGGCTTTGGGCACATCACTGGAACCTCTTCCTCTGTCTTCACATAGTCTCTCTCTGTGTGTGTGTGTGTGTGTGTGATATTTGTGATGGCATTCAGGGCCCACCTGGATAATCCAAGACAACCTTTGCATTTTAAGATCCTAGATTTAATCATATCTGCAGAGACCTGTTTTTCCAAATAAGGTAGCATTTACTGGTTTCAGTGATCAGGACCTACCCCTGATATTTATTGTCAGTCTGCTGCAAGGAGCTATCATCATTCTTATTCTTGTTTAAATCACGTATCACATGGTTCTCCATAGCTAGAAGACAAAAAGGAAAAAGTTGGGTTAGCCAACCAACCATAGGGTATCTGATGCAATTTTCTAGAGAACAGAATCAAGGAAGGAAAAATAAAGGGGAAAGGTTGGAAAAGAAAAGCATTATAGAAAGAGAAGAACCAGATGAATGGTAGCACAGAAGTGGAAAAGATTCTGGCTTTGAGGACATAGCCAATAATGATGGACAACTAGACTTCAGGATATTGGTACAATGCAGAATTGAAAGATGAGGTTAGGAAACAAGTTTTATGTTCTGATTGTACAAAGACTAGATTTCAAATCAAGGATGGCTTCATCTTATAGAATGGAGACAATCTAAACTCTTTAGCTGTGTTTCTGTAATCATTTTTCCCTTATTGATTCTCACTTTAGAGTGCCTCATAAGAATAAATTTGATCTTCTAAAAGCTCGCAAGTTCTTTTAAAAGAGGTTCAGTTTTTATATCCTCCACAATTTCTAGCTCATTGCTAGTTTCGCAAATGCTTTTTAATCTCATATAATAACAATTGTTACTAGAATCTTTGTTCTGCTGTTTGTCATGTTTTCTGCTTATTATGCCTCCCTTCTTCTAAAATATTGTAATATTTTTGAGCAAGTAATCTTTGGGTACGGCACTGCAAGTGTCAACTCCTTTTGTCGTTATTGTTGTTAAGAAAGGCAAGCATTTTATAACATAAAATGAACCATTTTAAAATATAAAATCTAGTGGTATTTAATATAGTCACAATGCTTTGTGATTGTCACCACTAATTCTAAGATATTTTAGCACCCCCAAACAAAACCCTTTACCATTAAGCAGTCCCTCCTCATTCCCTTGTCCCTCAGCCCCTGACAACCACTAATTTACCATGACTATATAAATGGAACCATGCAATAAGTGACCTTCTGTGTCTGGTTTCTTTTACTTAGCATGTCATCTCATTGTATTTTGATTATGCATAATATTAGAAATTCGGCCTCAGGGTATTTAACCTTTGGTGTTTGATTCCCGTGTTCTGCGATGCTCTTACCCTGCCCCAAGCCCAGACAGTTCTTTCATTGTTGTTTGATACACGTTTTCAATCAGGCAAGTCTGATCATCCTGCTACCTCGGAAGACCTGAAGAAACTTAAGTATCTGGAATGTGTTATTAAGGAGACACTTCGCCTTTTCCCCTCCGTCCCTTTGTTTGCCCGGAGTCTTAATGAAGATTGCGAAGTGGGTAAGCGTTCTAGAATTGAACCAGTAGGGAGAGTGCATTTCATATCTAATATCTGTCTTGCTCCAGTCTCATGATGGGTCACTCACTTCTTGACAGGGGGCTACAGGATTGTGAAAGGCACAGAGGCGGTCATCATTCCCTATGCATTGCACAGAGACCCCAGGTACTTCCCAAATCCTGAGGAATTCCAGCCAGAACGGTTCTTTCCTCAGAATGCACAAGGTCGCCATCCGTACTCCTATGTTCCCTTCTCTGCTGGACCCAGAAACTGTATCGGTTTGTATCCATCCGATTGGGTTTGACTTTCTAGGCCTACATGATAAATAGGTTTCTCAACAGGATTTCTTTGAACTGTGATGAGATATTATCCATATACAATAGCCTTAAAAAAGAAAAAAAACCTATTTTCTTTTTTCCTCCATTTTACATTATAACTTTAAAGTATTTCTATCAGGAAGTACATTAGTTTGCTAGGGATGCCATAACAAATTATGGCAACAGATGGGTTGGCTTAAACAACAGGTATATGTTTTCCCACAGTTCTGGAGGCTAATTAGTGTCAGCGAGATTGGTTTCTTTCCAGGCCTGCCTCTCTGGCTTGTAGATGGTGGCCTTTTTCCTGTGTCTCCATAGGTCTTTGTTTTTTGTAGGACAATGTTCTCATCCTTTCTGAAGTTAGATTGTATTACAGCCCACCCTAATGACTACATTTTAACTTCAAATTAACGTGATTAAGATTTACACTTAACATTATTAATTACCTCTTTAAAAGAACCTATTTCCAAATACAGTAACAATCTGAAATACTGGGGTTAGGACTTCCACAAATGAATTTGGCCGGGAGAGCACAATTTAGCGCATAACATAAAGCACAAACAGTTTCAGGGTAGAGTTTTAAAATGTTAAAATGTTATAGATGTGGGATTAAAGTTAAATATAATTTATTGTGGTAGAAAAACTACATGATTTGTTATGTTTAACCTTGTTTTTGTGTTTGTCGCTTTTAAGAATTGTATTTTGCAAAACCAGAACAAAAGATACTTGTCGTGTGACTACTTGAAGTACTGTACAAATAAGTGGCCATCACCATGCATTCTGAACACTACTGGCTTTAGTGTCTCTAAAGCATTTCATCATTTATATAAATGCAGACATTAGTAAAATGAGGCCAGATTTAAATGAGTGAATAGAAGCATATTTGGTGACTCTATAGTAAACTAAGGGACCAATCAAAATCAGTTTAGAGTAGTGATTCTTAAGCTTGAATGAGCCCAGGGTTCATCTGGGATGTATTCATCCCTAGATATTCTTAAAGAATTAGTTCTAGGACCTCCTATGTATCCCAAAAACTACAGGTGTGCAAGTACCTTATACAAAATGCTGTAGTATTTGCCTTATAACTTGCATATATCCTCCTGTATACTTTAAATCATCTCTATACTTTCTTATGTAGAGGAATGGAATCAATAAGAAATACCTAATACAATGTAAATGCTATGTAAGCAATTGTTATACTGTATGGTTTAGGGAATAGTGACAGGGAAAATAGTATATTTTCAGTGTAGATGAAATTATTTTTCAAATATTTTCAGTTCACCATTGGGTACATCTATGGATGTGGAACATTTAGATACAGAGGGTCCTCCATACTGCTAAAATTCAGATTCTCTGGGCTATAACAAATCATGTAGTTTTTCTACCACAGCATGTATCAGATACACTGGGTGGGAGCAGGAAAGGGTACTTGAAAATCTTTGTTTTTAACAAGCATCCCCAGTGATTCTGATTCTTGTAGGACCTATGTGAAAATATTAAGTTGTTTATTCCTCTAACAAGGCTTCTTATTTCTCACATTAGAGCTGTATATAATTAAAATGATGGTATTTACATTAATTTAAAGGTCAAAAGTTTGCTGTGATGGAAGAAAAGACCATTCTTTCCTGTATCCTGAGGCACTTTTGGGTAGAATCCACCCAGAAAAGAGAAGAACTTGGCTTGTCAGGAGAGTTGATTCTCCGGCCAAATAATGGTGTCTGGATCAAGTTGAAGAGAAGAGACACAGATGCATCCTAAGTATGTTCTTGGGCTGTGGCCTTATCATGAAAAGGATGTTTGTGTAAAGAAAAATTTGACGTTTACAACTTAAGTGCACTTTTAGCTTTCCTTTCATTTTTGCAGATCATAATTACCTTTATATATCATAAATTATTGGAATAGAATCCTCTTGGTAAACTTTAGTCTCTCCTGGTGCCTCATAGGATTAATTAATGGCTTCCAGATAAACTGAGAACTTATCTGCTTTATTCTTTCTCATGTAGAGGAATGGAATCAATAAGAAGAAAAATTTCTGCCCAAAGTCATGCTACTAGTTGGGACAGGGATGGAAATAGATGTCTACACTTTCAATTTCCCCACTCCTGTTCTAAGATACCATTTACCACAATATGCTATTGCTCTGTGGACCTCAGCTTTGTGACTAGATGTGTTTTGAAAACTCAGGACTTCTGCCTTCTGGCTTAAACCTTTTTCTTGTTTTTATCCCTCCACCCTTAAGGGAACAAAGAAGCCATTCATCTTTAGTAAGCAACCCAATAATCTCTCAATTTGAGATTAGGCCTGTAGTAAATTCAGTCCTGCAGAATATACTTATCAAACTGATAACCAATCCATATTCCTTGAAATTTATTTTGACACACAGTATTTCTACTACTCCCTCAATGATTTTTCAAAACTTTTAATAAATAATTGTAACAAAATTGGTTTGTTGGTTTGTTTTAATTTTCCCAAGGCACTAACAGATAGAAGCAATGAATCAAGAGAGCAGAATACATACTCTTCAATGTATATCAAATGAAGAAGTCACAAAACCACAGCCATTTACAAACACTGCAGCCTGGGGCATTTAAGGGTAGTGTCAGCAACAGCATTGCCATAAGTATCCTAAAGATATAGCCCAGTCCTTAACTTGAAGAGAAAAGCCAAGGGAGTAGATGATAAACTTGAAAACGTTTCCTATAAAATACTTAATATTATTATTATCTAGAAAATGCATGTATGTAGAAAACTTCTTTCCCAGATGATTGTGTGTGTGTGTGTGTATGTGTGTGTGTGTGTGGTGCTGGGGATTAGAACCCAGGGCCTTGTGCATGCAAAGCAAGCACTCTGCCAACTGAACTATATCCCCAGCCTCCCAGATGATTTTTGTGTAATAAAACTTTCTTCATGGAAATTGGTATTGCCTCTCAAGTGCTGCATTTACATTTAACCTGGCTTTTCTCTCTCTCTCTCTCTCTCTCTCTCTCTCTCTCTCTGTGTGTGTGTATTTAATTTATTTATTTTACTTAGGTATACATGATAGCAGAATGCATTTTGATTCATTGTACACAGATGGAGCACAACTTCTCATTTCTCTGGTTGTACATGATGTAGAATCACTTCATATATGCAGCCATACATGAAGCTAGGGCTATGATGTCCATCTCATTCCACCATCTTTACTGTCCCCATGCCCCCTCTCTTCTCTCTCCCCTTTGACCAAAGTTCCTCCATTCTTCTCGTGTCCTTTCCTCCATTATGGATCAGCATCTACTTATCAGAGAGAACATTTGGCATTTAGTTTTTTGGGATTGGCTTACTTTGCTTAGCATGATATGCTCCAACTCCATTTACCTGCAAATGCCATAATTTTATTCTCTTTTGTTGCTGAGTAATATTCCATTGTGTATATATACCACAGTTTCTTTATCTATTCATCTATTGAAGGGTATCTAGGTTGGTCCCAGTTTAGCTATTGTGAATTGAGCTGCTATAAATATTGAAGTGGTTGTGTCACTGTAGTATGCTATTTTTAAGTCTTTAGGGTATAGACTGAGGAGTGGAATAGCTGGGTCAAATCCAAATTTTGTAAGGAATCTCTATACTGCTTTCCAGATTGGTTGTACCAATTTGCAGTTCCACCAGCAATGTATGAGCATGCCTTTTCCCCCATATCCTCACCAACACTTATTGTTGTCTGTATTCTTGATAATTGCCCTTCTGACTGGCATCAGATTAAATCATAGTTTTGATTTGTATTTCTCCAATTGCTAGAGATGTTGAACATTTTTTCATATGTCTGTTGATCAATTGTATAACTTCTTCTGAAAAGTGTTCAGCTCCTTAGCCCATTTATTGATTGGGTTGTTTGGTTTTTTGGTGTTAAGTTTTTTGAGTTCTTTATATATCCTGGAGATTAGTGCTCTATCAGATGTGCGTGTAGCAAAAATTTGTTTCCAGAATGTAGGCTCTCCATTCACTTCATTGATTGTTTCTTTTGCTGAGAAGAAGCTTTTTAGTTTGAATCCATCCCATTTATTAATTCTTGATTTTACTTCTTGCACTATAGGAGTCTTGTTAAGGAAGTAAGGTCCCAGTCTGAAGTGATGAAGATTTGAGCCTACTTTTTCTTCTATTAGGCACAGGGTCTCTGGTCTAATTCCTAGGTTCTTGATCCACTTTGAGTTGAATTTTGTGCATGGTGAGAGATAGGGGTTTAGTTTCATTTTGCTACATATACATTTTCAATTTTGCTAGCACCATTTGTTGAAGAGGCTATCTTTTCTCCAATGTACGTGTTTGGCACCTTTGTCTAGTATAAGATAACTGTATTTAAGTGGGTTTGTCTCTATGTCTTCTATTCTGTACCATTGGTCTCCATGTCTATTTTGCTGCCGGTACCATGCTGTTTTTGTTACTATACTTTTGTAGTATAGTTTCAGTTCTGGTATTGTGATGCCTCCTGCTTCTCTCTTCTTGCTTATATTTTTATTGAACATACATTCAGCATTAAATTTAAAGCAAAACCTAATGTTACCTTTTGGTATGATATAATTGTTTAGCCTAAAATAATTTGTTACTCTCAGTTCATTCAAAATGTGTCAGAGTTGGAACTGAGAAATTATGTCATGTTCTATAGTGTTGAAAGTATAGGTGCTGATTTTTTTTAAATAATATGATGATCACTCTGCACCACGTATAGCCAGAGGAATGAGAAGTTGTGCTCCATTTGTGTATAATATGTCAAAATGCATTCTACTGTCATGTATAACTAATTAAAACAAATTTTTTAAAAAAGATTAAATCCACAGTGTGTTAAATGTCTAACAGTAGATACTTGGTAAACTGCATTTCTTTCTCCTTTTTGGAAAAACAAGGATTTTTATGTGCTCTTTTATATATTTTTACATTCATGGGTGGAATGACAAGTTTCTCTGAAAAGAGATTCTCAAATTCAAAAAACAAAAGTAATTCTTAATGCACTAATAAAAACATTTTTTAAAGACAGACTTGCATTAAGAAACTGAGAAACAACATTTTAGAAATAGGCAGTTAATAAAGGGGCTGATTAAAAAAATAAGATGATCAAATATGTGTCTCCCCATTATCCATTTTACTCCTGCTTGAAAGAGACACCTCAAGAAAAATATATTGCATTTTAAACTTGGGTGCTATATTTTGTTCAAAGAATTGATGTTGGTTTGAAATATAACTTTAAAAGATAAATCAGTGGCTACTGATTCACAATAGGCAATAAAGGAAATAGCACTTTTGAGTCGATGTCCTCAGTGACACGTGGACTTTCTAATAATGTTTCCTTCAGATTGCGAATCTCTGTGACTCAAGAATAAAGTAGAGGAGAAGTAGAATGCTAGAACATTTTGTTCAGCTAATAGCAAAAAGTGGAATCTCCTAGAGATGCAGGGAATCCACAAAAGCCACGGTATCATTGGGTACCAGGGATTTAGGGTCTAAAACCTCTCCTAATGAGTGAGTATGGAGTGGGTGCACACATTTTTTGTCACAGACAAGAATGTCAATTCCTGAGCCAACTGACCTGTCTTAACAATTAAGAGATGCTGGTCAGAAAAAAAAAATCAATATTTACCCTAGAGTGTTTCTAGTGTTTCTAGTGTTTCTAAAATATCTTTCTGTCCAGCTTCTAATGAAGTGCCTTATTGGTACATTTAAATCTTTTTAGTCTGCCTGAAAACCTCCCTTTTCTAAGAATAGCATACTTTAATTTTTAGGACAATCCTATAATAAATCCCACCCCCTTTCCTCTGTTCTTATCCTTTCACTTCCCCAACACATACATACTGTACCAACGTGGTTTACTTGGAGATCTCCTGACCTTAGGTGATCCCACTTTCCCACCTTAAACTGCTTGACCCAAGAAAGTTCACAGTAGTGTTCCCTTTGGGTTGTACCAACTAGAATTGAAGAAAAGAGATGGTTCATATCCTTTGTGGAAATGTCAGGTCATGAGGCTTAGGATGAATCAGCAATTGAACCTGTGGAGCAGCTCCTAGGAGACAGCAGGAGAGGAGGAGAGAAGACACAGTGAAAAGAAATAGAGAGAATCCTGGAAGATTTTGAGTCCTGGGTTCCAGGCAATCTTAAGGTTCAGCTGCATGTCTGTCCTGCCCTCTGTTCAATTGTTCAGCCCTACCTTGGAAGCCAGGAGCCAATATACTGCCATTTTGCCTAAGTTGATGGTCTTTTACTTACAACCAAAGCCAACTCAGGGTTTGTCAGGTCAGCTGTAGGGTGAAGAAAGGGCTTCATTCTTGGGACATGATCTTGGGTCTTCACCTTATTTTCTCTTTGCTGTTCCATAACTTAACTAGGCTGCATTATCAGTTCATATTATTGCTAACCATTTAAATGCAATAGTATTTAAGAAAATACTAATTTATTTTCTAGATAGTAGGAAAATAAAAAATATAGTGCTGCGTTTGAGAATACAGCTCACACCACCATCTGGGCCTCAGCTATGATGACTCCTCAGATTAATCATTCACTTTTTTCCTTCTCTAATTAAACTGAATTCATTCTGATTTTCCTTCTGGCTAGCCATATTCCAAATTTCCAGGATAAATCTCCTATCTATAATTATTAACAATGGACCTGTTGCATCCTGACTTTAGTTTCTTCTCTAGAAAGTCACCAAATGAGTATTTTGGGGCTTCATGGGCCAAATTCAAATTTTACATGAGCTCCAGCCTTTAGCTGTTTCTACTTCCGCTCTTTTGATACTAGCAGATATATTTTTTTGCACTTTCTTTTTTCCATAATATTTCCTTCTCTTTACCCATCACTTTCTTTTTGTTAATATTTAGTATTTACATTTGTTGATTCTTATCTTTCCTGATACTGGTCAATTTGTCCTAGAAATAGAGGTTACACCAAAACATATTTCTTTCTTTTTGGGGGGGAGGGAGTGCCGGGGACTGACCTCAGGGATACTTGACCACTGAGCCACATCCCCAGCCCTATTTTATGTGTGTTTTTTTTTTTTAATTTAGAGACAGGGTTTCACTGAGTTGCGTAGTGCCTTGCTGTTGCTTAGACTGGCTTTGAACTCCTAAATTTCTCCTGCCTCTACCTCCCAAAGTGCTGGGATTACAGGCGTGCACCACCATGCCTGGCTCTGAAACATATTTCTATATAAACAACATTTTGATAGCCCATTTATTTTCCTTTTAACTTTTTTTTTCCATAACAGATATATAGATAGCACACATCCTATCAGGAAGAGAAATTATCATATTGAAACTTTTGCCATATTTCTAGAATGTTTTGAGTTTACTTCAAAACAATTATAATGATGTGTTGGTTAATAATAGATCATATACATGATGGTGGTTCTATAATATTATAAGGAAGATGAAAAATCCCTGTTGCATATTGATTTCATAGCCTTCACAATGTAATAGCACAGGGCATCCGTTACATGTTTGTGGTGATGCTATTGTAAACAAATCTGCACTGCCAGTCATATAAAAGTACTACAGCATATAGTTATGTGCTGCATATAATACTTCACAAGAAATGCCTGTGCTAGCCAGACACAGTGGTGCACACCTGCAATCCCAGCAACTAGAGGCTGAGGCAGGAGGATGGCGAGCTCAAAGCCAACCTCAGCAACTTAGCAAGGCCCTGTTACAAAATAAAAAAAAAGGGGTGGGGATGTGGCTCAGTGATAAAGTAACCCTGAGTTAAATTCCCAGTATCAAAATTAATTAATTAATTCAAATACAATAAATGACTATACTACTGGTTTATGTATTTATTATACTTTTAAAATATTATTTTAGGGTATACTCCTACTTATAAAGCAAGTAAGCTTGGGTTGGCGATATAGCTCAGTGTTAGAGTGCTTCCTAACATATATGAATCCCTGGGTTTAATCTCCAGCACTGAAAAAAAAAACCCCAAAACTTACTGTAAAATAGTATGCCATGCCATGCTGATAGAAGCCTCAAATATCTTACACTTACAGCTTCTCTTGATTACAGCATTTTCTCTTGTACTTGACTCAATTTTATGTTGTTTTCTCATATGCTAGATGTGTAATAACCTAGGTCTAGCACTGAGTAAGTACTCTCTATGATCCTATGATGTTCACACAAGAGCCCTACCAGCAATGGAATATATGTATATATACTCTCTCTCTATGTCATATATATATATGTGTGTGTGTGTGTGTGTGTGTATATATATATATATGTACACATATATATATATATGACTAATACATATACACATATGACATATAGCTTAGGTGTGTAATAACCTAGGTCTAGCACTGGGTAAGTACTCTCTACGATCCTGTGGTGTTCACACTATGATGGAATTGCCTAACCCACTTCTCAGAACATATTCCTCTCATTAAGGGACACAGGACTGTATAATTTTAAAAAGCACATTTTTGCTGAAGGGTGAATAATATGTAGGTATGTGAGTGCCCATAGGAAGTTAGCTCTTTTATAAAACTCAATTGTACTTGTAGGCTATGCCTATTTCTTATTCAAGTTGATGTCAATTTTTAAATTTTATGTTGACAATGCCAAAGTAAATTAAGACGTTTAGACCATTGAAGCACAATTTTTTTTCCATAGGGTCGCGTCATCACAGGAGTTGATTGTGCTTCAGTTTTATCAGCCTTCTATGCCTCAATTTTATTATCATCAATAATGCTTTATGTTGCAACTGATGTTGGTTAGTTACTACCAAAAAACATTGTTTTTGAAATTTAGAGGTGCAGGCTATCATATGCATGCAAACAAATAGAACCTCAGGAAGACATCTGCTCCCACCAAAGGGCACTCAGCTGACTCACAGCCCCAGGACTTAGGCCCTCCTCCATGGACACAACCTCCAGGCCTACCCTCAGCTCCAGCCATCTTTTCAGCAGCCCCTAGCTTCACACTGACATTTGGAACTCTAATGCCAATCCAGACCTTGGCCCCACAGCCCTAGGGTCCAGTGAACTCTGGGTCTATGTCTGTCCCAATATACCCTGGCACAGGCTAACCTCCCAGGTCAGAGATTCCAGTCCTTCCTATGACCTGGGACTTAGGCCAGCCCTGGTGGAACAAGGACTGAGGCTTGCACACCTAGAAGCAGGTACCAGAACTGTTCCTGGGCATTTAGGTACCAAATCCATTCCGGAGCCAGACCAACCCCAGAGGTCAAGACTTCAGACCTGCCCCTTGGACCCAGTGAAATAAATGGGAAGATGTTGGTGAAAGGGTACAAAATTTCAGTTACACAGAATGAATACGTTTTGGACGTCTATTATACAGCATGATACTATGGTATTAATAATGTTTACTTGAAAATTGCTGAGGGAGTAGATCTTAAATGCTCTTACCACACACACACACACACACACACACACACACACACACACACACACAAAAGGTAAGTATGTTAGGCACCAGATGTTAACTGGCTTGATTTAATCATTTGGCAATGTGTACACATATCATGGTTGTAAACCATAAACATATACCATTTTTATTTGTTGTTTAAGAAATATTCTTTGAAGTAGCATATGCTATAAAAAGCAATTTTAAAAAGAGCAGCGATAAAGGAACATTCAGCAGAGTTTGGGCCATGCAGACTCTTAGTATAATAACCATTCTCAGATCATCTAAGACAAGCAGCTAATCTTAAAGCATCATTGTGACTTTCCTGTGAATCAGATGACCTACAAGTGTGGGTCAAGGGACCATCTGTCCTCAGTCTGTTTTTTCTTTTTAAAGAATATTTAATTACTTATTCATTTGCTTTTTTTATTCATCACCTCACTCTAATTTAATAGACACCTGCCACGTTCTACTCAGGACTCTGTAGAAGAAGAGCAAATAAGCTAAAGCTCCAGTCCTAACAGCAGGGTGCTAAAGATGGTGGGCAGCCAACAAACATGATAGACATAAGCAGGTAGGGAGATATTGCCAGGCAGGGATGAGCTGTGCAGTGAGGTGTGGTAGAGACAGGGATGTGGGCAATGCCTTTCCAGATGTGATGCTTCAGGAGGGCATTTGAGCAAAGGTCTCACAGAAGTAAACATGTATAGTCTAGGGCAACCCTGGTCCAGGAAGCAGGGGAATGTGAAGGGAACTGAAGGCCATAGAAGGACTGAAGGAAGGTTCTGGAGAAAAGTCCTCCAGGCCCCCTCAGTTTGTTGGAAGTTTTCAGAGATCACTCTCAGGACTTGCTCCATGGACTCCTCCATCTCAAAGCCGGTACTGAAAACCTTCCCTGCTGCCCTGTCCCTCTCACTCTTTTAATTTCTCTGGTGTCTCTTTATCACAGGAGCAGGAAAAAGCAAGCAAGCAAACAACAACAACAACAATAACAACAAACTCTATTTTTAAAGGGCTCATGTGATGAGTTTAGATCCAGCTCTGATATCTCATTGTATTCACAGTCCCCAGAATTAGAGTGGGAAATCCAAGGGAACATTTTAGAACTCCACTCACGCTGCCTCTTTTCAATGTAATTGATTTGGTTCATCTGAATCCACAAGGGAATTTTTAGTTTTTATTATATGACTGTTTCATTGTAAGAAAAATGCAAACTAAACACAGAAGTTATGTTTAAGCAGGTTAAAATCTTTAATCTCACTTTTAGGGAAATCATTTCTGAGAGTTTTTGCTGTATTTGGAAGGCAGGGTGCTTTTTGTCCTAATTATTATTATTATTATTTTGTTGTTGTTGTTGTTGTTATTAAGCCTGGTCACAGATGAGATCCAAAATCCACATTCTTTTATACTTCACAGAGCAGAGAGTTCTCTTGTTGCTTGTTGCTCATATACCAGTTAGTAACTTGAATCTGAAAGGCAACTCAGCTTTCATATTTAAATATGCTACTTCATTATAGCCAAAAATATTTTTTTGGTAACATTACCTTACATTTCTAATAAATATAGTCTACAATTTCAGTAATATACATAAAACATTTATGAATGAACTCTCTCCAAATCTAATTTACCAGTTAGAATAATGCACTACAATTATGAAGAATAAAAAACAGGAGATTTAGTGGGCATATGATCGTAGTTTTAAATATTTTCAAAAGCATAAATAAGGGGAATAAATTATTTCACATATCTAGTATGTAAGTCTAGGACTGAAGTTTAGAAATTGCAAAGGAGTGTATTTCAGTATTTGGCAAAACATTTTCTTAAAAATAAAACAGCTCTCTGAGCAGGGCAGTCTGTCTGAAAAATCTGTGCCTTTCTTCCTAGTCAAGGAATTCTAACAGGAAAGTCTAGACTATGCAGAAGTACTATAAGCAGGTTTCGACCAACTTGCATGGTTATGAGCCAGACAGTAAATCTTTTCGGCTTTGTAGGCCATTCAGTCTCTACTGTGACCTCTAGTTCTTTAGTTATGCAACAAAAGCATGTGTAGATATAAATAAATGAGTAGGCATGACTGCATGCCAAACTTTATTTACAAAAACAAGTGCTAGGCTAAATTTGGTCTGTAATTGGTTTATGAGCCCTGATATATTTCATTTCCTAAACTATACAGAAGTCTTAAATATCAACCAAGTTGCTTTAGAAATCAGAAATGTCATTGGTCTATGTTTCTGTTTTTATGACACTACATGTTGTTTTTGTTTAATAATTTAAAATCAAATATTGTGATGCTTCCAGCATCACCCTTATTGCTCAGTTTCACTTTGGTTATTCTGTGTCTTTTATTCTTCCATATGAATTTTAGAACTGTTTTTCCTAGTTCTGTGAAGAATGTCATTGATATGTTAGTGGGGGTTGTATTGAATCTGTAGATCACTTTTGGTAATATGGACATTTTAACAATATTAATTCTGCCTCTATGTGAAAGTAGGAGGTTTATCCATCTTCCAGTGTCTTCTTTCATTTCTTCCTTTGGTGTTTTATAAATTTCAGAGATCTTTCAACTCTTTGATTAGATTTATTCCTAGATTTTTGTTTTGTTTGTTTATGATTTTTGTTTGTTTTGAAGTTGCTCAAAATGGAGTTCTTTTCCCAGTTTACATTTCAGCAGACTCATTATTAGTGTATGAGAGAGCTATTCCTTTTAGTATGTTGATTTTGTATCCTGTTAATTTTCAGATTTATTTATTATCTTCTGATGGAGCTTTACAAATCTTCTATGCATGAGATCATATTGTCTGCAACAGTGATAATGTAACTTATTCCTTTCTTGTTTGTACCACTTTAATTTCCTTTTCTTGCCTGATTGCTCTGGCTAAAATTTCAAGTACTATATTGAATAGAAATGGTGAGAGTAAATAACTTGTCTTGTTCCAGATTTTCTAGGAAATACTTCTAGTTTTTCCCCATTTAAGTGTGATGTTGACTTTGGGTTTGTCATGTATAGCCTTTATGATGTTGAGGTAAAGTCCTTCTATCCCCATTTTCTTCAATGTTTTTGTTATGAGTGTGTACTGAATTTTATCAAAGGATTTTTTTCTCATTTATTGAGATAAATATGTGATTTCTGTTCTTAATTCTATTTATGTGGTGACTTATATTTATTGATTTATATATCTTAAATTATTCTTGCATCCCTGAATGGAACAAACTTGATCATAGATAAAATCTTCTTCATGTGTTTTTGAATGCAGATTGCTAATATTTTATTAAAAAATTTTGCATCTATGTTTATCAGGGATATTGGTGTGTAGTTTTCTTTCCTTGATGTGCACTTATCTGGTATGGGCATCAAGGTGATACTAGCTTCATAGAATAAATTTGTGTTACACCTCTTTCTATGTCATGGAATAATTTGAGGAGCATTGGTATAAATTCTTCTTTAAAGGTCTAGTAGGATTCATCTGAGAATCCAGAGAAGATGCAGAGACAAACCCACAGAATTGCAGTCATCTAATCTTTAACAGAAATTGAAGAAACATAAATTGAAGAAAAGCAGACTTTTAAACAAATGATAGTGGGGAAACTAGATATTCATATGTAGAAGAATGAAACTAAATCCCTATCTTTCATCTTACACAAAAGTCAACTCAAAATGAATCACACCTAGGAATTACCAGAGATTTTGCAACAACTGAAAGAAAGAGTAGGGTCAACATTCCAATATATAGGCATAGGCAACAACCTCCTAAAATTTGGAAAATTTTAGGACTCCTAAAATTTGGAAAATAATAAATGGGATAGCATCAAATTATAAAGCTTCTATACTACAAAGGAAGCAAATAAATGAATGAATAAATAAAGTTTTACACACACAGATAATGCAGTGGAATCTTATTGAGTGATAACAAACAAAATTATGTCATTTTTAGGAAAACGGATGAACTTGAGAGCATTATGTTAAATGAAGTAAACCAGACTTGGAAAGTCAAAGGTTGTATGTTTTCTCTCATATTTTCTCTAGAAAGAGGAAAGAGGGAAGGGAAGAGAGGGAATGGAATCTTATGACTACAAAAGGAGAGCAGTAGAGTACAGAAAGGTGACCAGAGGGAAGGAAGATCGCAAGAAAATGTAAGGTCTTGGGAAATAAAATTGATCAAATTATGTTATGTGCATGTACAAATATAGAACAAAAATCCCACTGTTATGCATAATTACATGCACCAATAGAAAATAAATAAATCTGAAATCTCAGTGTTATGTCATTTTTTGGGTAGGACACAGAAAGACAAAGACATTTTTTGTTAAAATATACCTCTAAGGGGAGCTATCTATACCCACCCCTTATACTGGTGTGCCTTCAGGCAACTCACAAGAGAAGAAATAAAAAATATTACATGAGATTTTAGCTGCATGTCCTCAAATAATTGGGAATTCTATAAATGATTTTAGAAAAGAAATCTCTGCATGAGTTGTGTGACTTTTTCCTTTTTTTTTTTTTTTTTTTTGGTATCAAGGATTGAACCCAAGGGTCCTTAACCACTGAACCACATCCCAGCCCTTTTATTTGGGTAGGGATATTACAGGTATGCAACACCAAGCCCAGCTTTCCCATCTTTTTTTGATGTATAATTTACAAATAAAAAATGTATTTAGTAGACAATATGATGTTTTGATGTGTACATGTTATGAAATGATTACCAACTAATTAACATAACTATCATCTCATACCATTATCATTTTTGAGTGTGGGAGTGGTAAGATCTACTGTCTAGCAAATTTTATATGTCAACACAGTGCTATTCATTACAGTAACAATATTACATATTAGGTTCCCCAATTTATTCATCCTGCAAATTGAAACTTTGTACCCCTTGGCCAGCATTATACCACCCACCCCCACTCCCCAGACCCTGGAAACCACCATTCCACTCATTACTTCATTGAATTCTACTTTTTTATATTCCACATTAAAGACAATCATATAATTCAGATCATATAATTTTTTTTAAATATTTTTTTAGTTATGCATGAACAGTGTCTTTATTTTGTTTATTTATTTTTATGTGGTGCTGAGGATTGAACCCAATGCCTCACACATGGGAGGCAAGCACTCTGCCACTGAGCCACAACCTCAGCTCCCAGATCATATAATTTTTATACTTCATTCTGTTAATGCATTGTGCCTCAGTCTGTTTTGTGTTGCAGTAACAAAATATCTGACACTGAGTAATGTATAAAGAAAAATGATTTATTTGGCTCATGATCCTGGTGGCTGGAATACTGTATATTAAAACAACACTATACACCAATACATACACAGAACACTTACAAACATGTATAGAACATTTCTTTTAAAAGCAGCAGAATACACATTATTTTCAAGCACAAACAAAACATTTTCCAGAATATATCATATGCTAGGCCAAAGCACAAATTTTAACAAACTCAAGAAGACTAAAATCATAACAGGTATTTTGTCCAAACACAATTGACTGTGTTAAAATATTGTTTCAATTTTATGTCTGGATGATGATCTTTGTGACCTTCATGACCTTCTGTTGAAATGGTATTGTTGTCACTTCTTCCTTTAGTTCTGTTAATATTTTTTATATCTTTAGGTGTTTTTGTGTTGGATGTATATGTGTTTACAATTGATATATCCTCTTGAAAAGGATGCTTGTTTTATCATTATCAGTAATTTCCTGTTTCCACAGAGGATACACTAAGATCTTCCTCAGATGCCTGAAACCTCAGATAGCACTGATCTCTACACATACTTAGCACTGGGATATCATGACAGTTGATCTGACAATATTGGCTCATATGATAATAAAGATATATAGTACATACAGCATGGATATGCTAGACAAAAGGGAGATTCATATTCCAGGTAGGTCAGAGTGGGATGATGTGAGATTTTCATCACACTACTCCTAACAAGCATCTTAAAACTTATGAATTGTTTGTTTCTAGAATTTTCTATTTAATATTTTCAGACTGTGGTTGACCAGATTTAACAAAAATCAAAACAATGCATAATGGGGGGCTACCTTCATGACCTTCTTTGTCTCTTGTAACTTTTTGATTTAACTCTATTTTGTCTGATAAAAGATGACAACCTCTTCTCTCTTTTGGTTGCCATTTCAGTGTAATATCTTTTTCCATCCTTTCACTTCCAGACTATGTGTTTTATTATAGCTAAAGTTCATCTCTGGTACACATTATATAACTGGATCTTGCTTTTTTAAAAAATCCATTCAGCTACTTTATGTATTTGGATTACAGAATTTAATCTGTTTACATTTAATGTCATTATTCACAGGTAACAACTTAGTACTGTCCATCTTATTTGTTTTCTGTTTTGTATTTCCTTTGTTTCTTTATCCTTCTTTGTGATTTAATTATGTTTTTATACTGCTATGCTTTGATTCTTTATCTTTCATAGATCTATTAAAAGTTGTTTTTTTCATTTTTATCTTATAGGTATAGCCTTCTATTTTAGTGTGATAACAGCTTAACTTCTACTATATGCATACACTCAACATTTTAAATTCTGTTTCCCCCACATTTTATGTTATTCATATAATGATTTATATCCTATTATGTAACCATTAACAAATTATTATAACTATAGTTATTTCTAATATTTGATATTTTAGCTTTTACTAAAGTTAAAAGTGATGTTTTTTGCAATCACTATAGTAGTATTCTGAATTTGACCATATTCTTAACTTTATATTGAGTTTTATTTATTCATATGTTTTTATTTTCTTAGTGTCATTTTGTTTCAACATATGAACTCCCTTTAGCATATTTTGCAATGCAAGTCTAATGATGATAACTTCCATAGCTTTTATTTATTGGGAAAAGTCTTTATCTTGCTTTTGAAAGGCAGCTTTGCTGGGTATAAGATTCTTGTTTGGCATGGGGTTTTTCCTTTTGGTACAGATGTTCCTGACTTAAAATGGGATATGTCACAATAAACTCAACATAAGTTGTAAAAACCACAAATCAAAATTCTATCCAATACACCTAACCTACCAAACATCACCAGTTAACTACATGATACATTGTGGATTGTTGGTTGTTTCCCCTGGTAATCTCATGGCTGCTGCTCAGCATCACAAGGGACTATTATCCTCTAGATTTGCTAGCTTGGGAAAAGATCAAGATTCAATATTGGAAGCATGATTTCTACTTAATGTATATCAATTTTGTTCTATTGTAAAGGGAAAAAGACATAAGTTGAACTATCATAAGTTGGTGACTATTTGTACTTTGAATACGTCCCATCACTCTCTTCTGACTTGCAAGATTTCTACTAAGAATTCCCCTGACAGTTTATAGAGATATCTTTGTTTGTGTCAAGGTGCATATCTGGCTGCTTTCAACAGTCTCTTTGACTTTTAAGGATTTGATTATAATGTGCATTTGGTGCAAATGTCTTTTTTATTTGATCTATTTGAGTTTCTTTGGAATTCATGAATCTGGGTGTTCATTTCCTTTTTCACATTTGAGATTTAAATTCATTATTTCTTTAAATAAGCATTCTATCCCCTTTTTCTTTCTCTGCTCCTTCTGGGACTTTTAGACTACATACAAATTTTCTTGATTGTGTCTTAAAAGTCCTTTAGGCTTTCTTCATTCTTTCTTAGTTTTTTTTTCTTTTGGTTCCTCTGGCTAATTTCAAAGGAACTATCTCAGAGCTTGCTGACTCTTTTTTGAACTGCCTATTTTACTTGTGCATTGTTCTCCTGATTCTGTTTAGTCATCTAGATATATTCACTTGCAGGTCATTAAGCTTCTTTAAGATAATTATTTTGAATTCTCAGGCAATTTTTAGAATGCCATTTTTAAGTCAGTTTCTGATGCTTTATTTTGTTCCTTTGGTGTGTTATTTTCCCCTGATTATTTTTGATGCTTGTAGCCTTATATGGATGTCTGCACATTTGAAGAAGTAAGCACCTATTTTAGACTTTACAAATGAATTTTAGCAAAGAAAGCCATTAATCATTAACTGATACAGAGATTCTTGGTGGGCTATCTGAAGGGGTCCTTGGACAGGCTTGCTACTGAAGTCGGGAAGGCTAGCCTGGTACACGAGCCTGCAGGGGTGGGTCTAGATCTTAGATCCACAGAGGCTAGCCTGGCACCAGGGCCCACTCCACTGGGGTGGGCATGGTCACTTTGTCCATAAGAGCATGACTGAGGACCAGGTTTAGGGGGGCTGCTAGGATCCTGCGTGTAAGGACTGGCTTGAAGTTTTGAGGGCTGACCTGACACTGGGATGGGTCTTGACCAGAGAATTCAGAAGCCAGCCTGATTCCAAGGTCACCAGATCCCTGGGTCCATGGGAATGAATCTGTTTCTGAGTCCACAGATGCCCACTAGGGTCTACTGGGACTGGTCTGGGACCTGAGTTCATGGGGAAGTTCTGGTGCTGAGATGAATCGGAAGGAGTTAGCTTTTAGTCTGGAGTCACAGAGAAAAGCTTGGAGCTGGGATAGGTCTCAAGTCCAGATCTGTGGGGATCATTTTGGTGTCTGGAGCTCCAGGGTCTTCCTGGTCTGAAACAGGCCTGGGGCTGCTGGGCCCATGTGGTGGGCCTGGAGGTTGGGTTTGCAGGTACCTGCCTAGAGCCTAGGTCTGCAGTGGCTGCCCTGGTCCTGGGATTTACTAGAGCAGCTGGAATCTGTGGCAAAATGGGGTATATGCCTTCATTCAGAGGAATGTCTTTTCCACCCTTTTCAATGTGTCTTTTTGTTATTTCTGTGGTCCAACCAGCTACTTTAACCTCTCATCTAGATTTCTCAGTTCTTGGGAAGGTATTTTTGTGCTTGAATTATTCAAATTGATGTTTCTGCAAGGGAATGAGTGCCAGAAACTCCTATTCTGCCATCTTGTTTATATTACTCTATGAAATAGTTAATATATTAAGTAGCTGAACACAGGAATAGGGTGTTCAGGGAATATATCGACGGGACAAAAAGTTGAAAGTGTTGGCAGCAACCCAAAGTCAATATTGAAGCCAAGCAAATACTGCCTGCAATGCCACTTTAGAACAGCTAGAGGACTGTTCATTTTTAAGTGGCAAGAGACTCCCTCATCTCCAGAACCACAGAAGCAATTGTGTTTTCAGGTAGCAAATTTCTATTATTCTGATTGCCTCCAAATAATGTTTTGTTTCTAAAGTATAATTTTTACCTTATGAAGAATCTATTGGTTTGTGTTCTAATTTCCTGAGTATTTAGAAAGTCTACAAAGAATTGATGTTCTTGTATGTGGAAATATTTAAATGCATAAAATTTTAAAATCAAAGATAATATTTGGTTGGTTTAACCTTTTTAAGAGACTTCGTTATTTTCATTCATAGAGATTCTGGACTGATACCATTGCCATTATAATAAATTTATTTTTATTTAAGTCAAGAGGTTTAATAACTGTTTAATTCTTCTCTATCAATTCCCTTTTCAAAATTATTAGCAACAGAGGTGAAAAGTTAACAAATAATAGTCTAAAGGTCTAAATTATCTAGCTTGGGAAACATTATAAATTTTGCAAGTTCCTAGAGACAAAAAGTAAAACCAAACAAACAAACAAAAAAATTCACACACAAAAAAAGTCTTGGCTCTCTCTATTGGTAATTTTGTACTTTGATTTGTAATTCAGACAGTTACAAGAAAATCTGTATCACCTAAGATTAAGGTTTGTGTTAAATGCATGTTAAATATGATCCCCAACTAAGAGACTTATATATGTGTTGTTGTTTTTTAGGATGTTTTCATTCAAGCGAGCAGCTTACTTCATTTGCTTATTTTCTATAGTCTCCTGTGGTAAGTAGATTATCTACAAGAGATGAAGTTGAGGGTGTGTGAGAGATGAATAGTTCAGCAAATTGTACCATTCTGGAGAAAGGTAAAGAATATATAGCTTTGAGGAATGAGGCAGCCCTGGTCATTCAGGAGAATTACCCTTTTAATGGTTGAAGGCAAGAACCTCTTCCCAGATATGTTGTCCTAAACATACATGATTTATCAGTGGGAGGAGCCCAGAAATGAGATGTCCTACAGCAGGTGCTAGAAAATCTTCTGTTCAGAGATGACTCTTTCCAAAGCAGATCTCAAAATGAACAGTTAGACTCCTATTTATATTTTTAGCATTAAAAATGAAAAAAGAGTACTAGACAGTGCTTAGTGTCTGATAGGTACATGGTACATAGCTTTAGTCTAGGCTTCTAGGGAACCATTTCAGAAATGGTTTAAATTTAACTTACTAAAACATACCTTCAATACTCTTGATGAATAGTTTTCAACACCATGTTTTGATATCTTTTCTTTCTTTACCTATTCCATTAACTTGTAGAATGACTTTGGACTCTGTTTTTCATTAGTCATTGCTGATTGAAATGTTCTCTAAGGATACCACTAGGGGTAGATGAGTCTATGATGACTTCAGATGACCACTCTAAGATTGTTTATCAATCTCTCAGATGTGCAGCTAAGATACATACCACTGGGTAAGATTTATATTTGTAACAAGAAACAGTTTTTTCAGGAAAACCTTTTTTTAACTCTAAGTCACAGCTCCCCTCCATCTGTCCCTCAACCCCTAACTGCATTTCTGTACCGTAATCATTGCCATGTAAAAACCAAATTAATGCTGTGAAGAAGTATAAGTGAGAGATTCCATGGACCTTGGTCACTTCGATATTTTTTCTGGCAAACAAATTAAAAATCAAGCCCGGCATGGTGGTACACACTTGTAATCCCAGAGGCTCAGGAGGCTGAGGCAGGAGGAACATGAGTTCAAAACCAGCCTCAGCAAATTAGCTAGGCCCTAATCAACTTAGTGAGACCCTGTCTTAAAATAAAAGGGGTAGGAGTGCCTCTGGATGAGGTTCAGTGGTATTCTGGGTCCAATCCCCAATACCAAAAAAAAAAAAATCATGAGTTTGTCGGAATGAACCTAATTACTATGGGTAACTATAAAATCTAGTGAAAAATTTAAAAATCATGATTATGTTAGGAAAAATAGAGGTATAAATACACAGAAAATGAGAAACTGTATATTGCCTGTTGTCCCAAAATGCAGAAATAGCCATCATTAAAATCTTTTGTTTAGTCTTTCAGATACTTTTCTACATGTATCTATTTACACATTTTACAAAGGTGTTATTAATTACAGGTACTTTTTAACTTACCTTTGTCATTTATACCTACATTTAGTTCAAACAAATACATACCACACTTGTTGGTACCCTTTCCTTTCTATAGTATTTTGAATGCACATTCTCACACACATATTTGATTATTTCCGTAGGTTAAATTTTGGGAAATAGAAGTACTAGATACAAAGGCAAATATTTTAAAGGTTTTAATGACATGAATCATGAAATTATATTCTATAAGGGTAATTTTCTAGGAGGGTCTTTCCACTGGCATGTAAAAATGCTTGATTGTCTGCTTAGGTCAACTCTAATAGGCATTGGTAGCTTTGTGGCCTGGCATATTGTCACCTTTTGGGCAACAGTATTCTAACTTATTTCCAGAGACCTGCTGCCTCCCAGTTTTGGTCCACGTGGTTCTGGTGACACAGCTTCTGCTGTTGACAACAGAGCCAGAGCTTATGTGCCAGCCAGACCTGAGATCAGGAAGTCCACACATCCTACTGGCTGCAATGACCAATCAGAGCCCAAGTATTGTAACAACATTTTGGCTCAGACCTGGAAATAAGGCTCCTAGTGAGATCACTGGTACCACTATGGAACAGAGCAAATTGATGTAGACAAATTATGTACTGATGTTATCCATGGAATATATTATACAATTACTCCTAAAGCCAGATTTACCATGGGCTTTTTGGCTTCTGGACCAATAAACTTCATTTGTACCCAAATGCTTTGAACTAGTTTTTCTATCACTTGCAACCAAAATCAATATGCAAACACTGGTTCTTTAATTTTGACTTTTTGCTAATGTTATGGGTAAATTGACCCGTTTTTGTTTTACCTTGTATGAATTTGTGATTCTTATCGTTTTTCACATACTTACTAATCACTTCTATTTCTTTGGTAGGCTATCTTTTTGTATTTGTCACTTAATTTTTTTAAAAAGTTGGAGTGCTTTGCTTCTCCTCATTGATCATGTAAAAAAAATTTTTTTTAACAAGACCAAATAACCTGCTCAATGTCAGGGACATGTGAGAACTCTGAAAACCATGGCGATTAGAGGATAGACAGGAAGGCCTACTAGAACTTTCTTTCCATTCAGCTCCAAAGTTAGTACATTTCTAGTTGCCCTTCCACCATCTGACTCACATGGCAGTTCACAAAGACTCAACTGCAGTGTGGGAACTCCCAGGCCAGCAATGGTCACAGTGTGTACCCTTGCATGTGCATTCAATCAGGATGGCAAGGCTGCTTGATAATTATGAAGAAGCCAAAACACCAGCTGCCTAAACAACAAGGCTCTTTATGGCTAGCATTGCCCTGGGCCAACTACTTGGTGTTTTGTGCATGTACAAAATGTAGGCATACACACTTGGGAATGAGTATTCCCAGAAGCTTTCACCTGAAGTGATTTATGCTCCTTCCAAATATAGACCTTACCCAAGGGGTAAGCTTTTTAGTCACAATGCTGAGGAAGAGAAGCAATCTTGCTGGTTTGGGTTGTCAAATAGGTCTCAGGGCCAGAGTCACCAGACAGCTAGAATGGTGCAAAGAAAATGTTAAAACTAAGGAAATACATGTTGTCTGAGCTGCCCACTCTCTGAAAGGCAATGCAAAAATACACACTATTTAAATTAAAGAGTGACTACCACACTGGGGTATATAGACAGTTGCCATTGGAATATTGCTTAGTTAACTGACAGTTGATTGACTAAAATGTATGTTCTGCCTGAACTGGAAAGCTTATTGAACAGAATTTGAACTGGGTCTTTCAAAATAAATCCAAATTCTGATGGAAAAGCCAGTAAAGACAATTTTCTAATAATCTGTAAGGTTCAAATTAATTAAGACCTGTGATTAATTCCAAACAGCAAGTGGTTCAAAATTTATTTTCAATATAACATATTCATGCGTTTGCTTAAACTATCTATGAATTATCTTGACAAAAAAAAATAAACAATTTGCTTGAATTAAACGGAGTTGAGGAACAACAGTTAACATTGCATACTAGAAAAGGGAAACAAGATTTGAAATGAGAAAGGCTCAGTTTTATGTCCCAGGACATTAATTAACTGTAGATCTTGGGCAAATCTGTACACTCTAAGACCCAGTTAAAGAAACATGTCAGATGAAGAAAATAAAGCCTACCTCAAGCTTTACTCACAGAATTGTGAATGTCTAGGGAGATGTTTATTTTGAAAGTTTTGAAAATAGATTAAATATCATTATGTTTAGGGTTTATTTTCATAGCATGTTAGGCAAGAGGGAGAAATCAAGTTAGTATATTTTATAGGGGATAATTGATCTGCAAATTATTGTATGACTTAACAATTATCAAAAATTTTATATAGAAGTACTTCTAAAATGATGTTAAATAACATTATATTTTGGTCAAATAATTGCCTTACTATATTTCACTCTGCTTCTATAATTAAAGTCATGCTGTAAAGATCTTTGCACAGTCACTAGAAGAAGGAAGAAGGTTAAGAACACTATATACAGCCGGGCATGGTGGCACATGCCTGTAATCCCAGTGGCTCAGGAGGCTGAGGCAGGAGGATTGCGAATTCAAAGCCAGCCTCAGCAATGGCAAGGCCCTAAGCAACTCAGTGAGACCCTGTCTCCTAATAAAACACAACATAGGGCTGATGATGTGGCTCAGTGGTTGAGTGCCTCTGAGTTCAATCTCTGGTACCCCTCTCCCACCCAACCAAAAAAAGAATGCAATATATGCCTGTTATAAATATTATTTGCATTTATTCCACATTAATTTTTAATAATTATATCACAGGCTGCCTGACTGAACTATACCAAAATACTTTCTTCAGAGGAGGGGATGTCACTGCCATGTACAGCCCAGATCCCCAGCACTGTCGGATCATGTGCACATTCCACCCCAGATGTTTGCTATTCAGTTTTCTTCCAGCAAGTTCAACTAATGAGCCAGATAAAAAGTAAGAATTTTCATTTCATTATGGGCAAGTTCAATCATTTTTCAAAATGGTATCAGATATGTGCAAAAAGCTGAAGTATCTCTCAGGATTCTCCAATGAGTTCAAAGACCAGCTTCGTCAGGATCCTCTTGAAGGGGTCTTAGACTCCTAGGCCATAGGCCAGATCTACTGAACCAGTGTCTTGGTCTTAGAAATCTGTGTTTTAAAAATCACTGAATTGACTTAAAGTAGTAGAAGCCAGTTATTTTCAACCCAATGCCTCAAGAAAAAAGTACTTAAAAATCATCAGATTATGAGATTGTCTCAAGAAAGTGTCTAATAATAGGTTAATATTTTACCTACACCAGGAAATATATACTTAACTGTCTGACCTATTATCACAGTTGTGGATAGTATAGTTTTAATGAAATATAAAATGCTGGGCACAGTGGTGCATGCTTGTAATTCCATCAACTCAGGAGGCTGAGGTAGGAGAATCACAAGTTTGAGGGCAGCCTCAGCAACTTAGTGAGACCTTGTCTCAAAATAAAATATAAAAAAAAGGGTTGGAATGTGAATCAGTGGTTAAGTGTCCCTATGTTCAATCTCCAGTACAAAAAGGAAGGGAGAGAGGGAGGACGGAAGGAAAATATAACATGAAGCAAGCATTTTGCTGAGAACATAGTTGAGTAAGACCCAGGACTTGTCGTCTTAGAAGGCAGGTCTTGGGTCTTGGTCTTAGTGAATGGTGCCTATAGTAAGCCAGTTTGGTGACCTAGAGCGTACATGGTGTGTGTGTATGTGTGTGTGTGTGTGTGTGTGTGAGAGAGAGAGAGAGAGAGAGAGAGAGAGAGAGAGAGAGAATGTATTATCAACTGATAGTCTGAAAAATTATTTGAAAGGTAATTATTAAAATCTTAATTAGTTTGTAAAGATGCTTATTGCACACATGCATAGCTTCATCTTAATTTTATTTCATTTTTATCAATATCCAGAACAAAATATTTTGTTCTCATTTCCATACCCATAACTCTTTTCTCATCTCCCACTCTATTTGAGTTTAAGAATTAGAAATTCAATACTCATTCTCTAATCTTACATGTTAAACTGTGCAGAAAACCCAGACTGTGAGAGGCATCACCTTAAAAGCTGAGTTAGTTTCTAGAATTCTTATAAATAATGAAATTAATGTTAAGGTTGACATTAAAGACAAACAAATGTCTTCCAATAGATGTAGACTAATAAGCATGGTAAGTACTACATAGAGATCTAACTCCTATAACTGATTTAAATTTTTAAGTAAATTATTTTTAAAAACAATTACCAAGCTGGTGTGGTGATACACAACTGTAATCCCAGCAGCTCTAGAGGCTGAGGCAGGAGGAACCCAAGTTCAGACTCAGCCTCAGCAACTTAGTAAGGCTCTAAACAACTTAAAGAGACCCTATCTCAGAATTAAAAAATAAAAGGAGCTGGGGATGTGGCTCAGTGGTTAAGTGCCCTGGCTTCAATCCCTAGTACGAAAAAAAAAATCACCAGCTAGGAATTATCCTGGAAGTTTAGAAAGATAGGAATAATCAACTCTAATATGATTGACTTCTTGTACTTAAAGAAATGTGAGCATGAAGAAAAACAATGCTTACGTGAGGTATTACAGAGACCATCAGATATTATGCAATCGCCTCTGAGAATGTTTTTCCAGCAAGTGTCAGGAAACAATATTAATGTTCTTATTTCTAGTTTCGTTTAGGAATGTATAGAAAATGCCAGACATTTTATCAGTGTATGTTTATTGATTCTACTTCCTAAGTGAAGCTACTTTTAAAAACAGGTTTGGCTGCTTCTTGAAAGACAGTGTTACCGGAACACTACCAAGGGTGCATAGGACAAGGGCAATCTCTGGTCATTCCTTAAAGCAGTGTGGCCACCAAATAAGTGGTAAGATGTGCATTTTATTATTTAGCTAAATTCGAGTTAATAACTGATCTACTTTAAAATAGTGTTTGCTCAAAGTCTGTACTGCCATGCACTTTTGGAAGGGAGCACCAAGGAAGTTAACAGAGATGAGGTAGTATTATGGACGTAAAAGAGGGAGGCATGTTTATCTTGACAATTCTCTTGTCTTTATCGGTGAACATATCACCACACACATGCTTAATGAGCCTCTATTATTTATAAGGTTAGCAGTATGGTTTAATAGTTGCAGAAAGTGAAAATACAGACAAAGGATAGTCTCTTCTTTTTTTTTTTTAAATATTTATTTTTTAGTTGTAGGTGGACAGGATATCTTTATTTTATGTTTATGTGGTGCTGAGGATCAAACCCAGTGCCTCCCGCGTGCTAGGCGAGCACGCTACCACTGCGCCACAACCCCAGCCCCAGGATAGTCTCTTCTTGATTCCAGATAAGACAGTAAAAGAAAACTCAGGGACCATCTCTCTCCCCAGTTCACTTGAGGGTAATCTACAGTTCTCATCAGTGGTTCTCAGTAGTTCTCAATCAGCAGAGATTTTACACCCTCTCTCCTGCCTTGGGAACACTGGCAATGCTGTGAGATACTTTTGGTGGTCTCAGCCAAGAAGGCAGTACTACATATAATGAGCAGAAGCCAGAGATACTGCCACACACTCTTCAAGGCACAGGACCGTCCTCCACCACAAAGAGTTTTCTAGCACCTAATATCCTTATTGCCATCAACAAGGGTTCAAGAAACTTTGTTGTATACCATTCAACCCAAACTGAAGGACTGGGTTCTGTAAATCTGGCTAATCATAATTCTTCTTAGAAGAAATTTGAAAACTGGGATGCTAGAGGACTAAGTTCAACACCTGTTGCAACTGATATCTTAGGAAACAATTTCCAACATCCTAAACAATTTGAGACAAAGGACAAGTTTCTTTAGCATGTCTTGGACTGGTCAGAAAGTGAAGAGTGATGAAAAGATTCTCTCAACTGATGGATTGGTGAAATCTGAAAGTAACTATGTTAGGACTACCTATCCTTACTATTGTATCTTTACTGTATACTGTTAATTTTGTAGGTTCAAATTTCAGAAGTCATCTTTTCCTCCCCCATAAACACCACTCTTTGAATAAGCCACATTTTGAGTCTGCGGTTAGAATTTTAACCAGTTAACCAAGGGTCAGTGATATATATGAAGGCCTGATTAAGTCAGTGTAATAAGCGTAGTTACCTTGAGGAAGTACATTTCCTATTTATAAGATCAAGTTTATATACTAATATAATTTGGTATTAAGTGTTATTTCCAATTATTGTATCTTACAGCAATACTTAAAGAATAATAAATATTGTGCCATTTTCCAATACTGTTTAGTTATGCCCCAAATTAGTCAACTCACTAGCTTGATTTTAAAGTTCCTTTTTCATTTTCTCTGAACATCTTAAATAAGTGAAAAAAAATTGCTCTCAGAAAGTACACAAAGTCTCCAAACTCAGGATCAATTTTAGTCAAAAACAGAGGCAGATTTAAAGTTTTCATATAATCATAAAGAAGAGTTTTCATTTGCAAGGATCTCATCTCAACCTTTAGCCTCTTTTTCTCATCTGTAGTAAACTTGAAGAGACTTCATTTCTGTAACCAACAGAGTCTTGTCTTCTAGAACTACTGGAGGTCACTCCCCTATTCTCCTCAATATACTGTTTTCCTGCAACTGTGTGTATTTTATGACCTTCCCATGCTTCAAATTAGTTTTATGGATTCACATGTCTTAAGAGTAGAAAATTGCATATAATAAGATTGGGTTTTTAAACTGCTAGTTATATTGGTTCCTTAACCAAGGGTCTCACTAACAAATGGATTTAAAAAAAAATGAAAGACTGATTTGGTTCACTTTTAATTATCTACATTTTTTTTACATAAGATAAATTTCCATTAAAAGGGTTCTTAAATAGAGTTGAACAAACTTTGAGAACAAAAGTGGAAACTGGTTTAACATGCATATACAAGAACTCTCCACTTTTTATAAAGATCTAACACAGAGCAGTCAATAGCAGGACTTACAGATATAATTCATAATCAGACCTGAGTCATCAAAAGTGGAGAAATACAGCATAGATAAAGAAGCTCATTCACTCAGTGCAGGAGGTCAAAGTCACATTAGTCTGTTTAATAACAAAAACCCCTGGCACACATGATCAGGATCCTTGTTATTATCACCTTATTTATTTTCTAGTGCCTATTCATCATTTCAATGTGAAATATTACCTGTACTGCTGCATACATCTTGTATTTTAGGAAGCAAAATAACCCCTTTTTAATGATGGTATTCTAAGGGAAAAACATAATGTATTATATTTGTTTCAATTAGAGTTTGACAATTTAGAAACATAATAAAAAATTAAATCTCCTACTTAAAATAGGGATATTATCCTTCAAAACTGCCCTGCCCAAATGGTGGGGGATGAGCTCCCTCTAGACAGAAACTTGACTAACTCTCATCTACATGTTTCATTTGTACAGCTTGCCACCGAGACATTTACGAGGGAATTGATATGAGAGGAGCCAATTTTAATCTATCTAAAGTTAGAAGTGTTGAAGAATGCCAAAAATTGTGCACCAATAATATTCGCTGCCAATTTTTCACATATGCGACGCAAAATTTTTATAATACGGAGTATCGGTAAGTCAAATTCATAGTGTTTGTCTTTTACTATGGTACATTCTGGAATTACTTGTATTCTTTATAGCTTCTTTTTTTCCCCCAACTAAGAGCCAAGCAGGTATTTTGTACTAATTACCTTCCTGATTTGCCTGTCATTTTCTCTGAAGAGATAAGCTCTATTTGCTCCACAGATAAACTACATTTGTGGAATGATGATTTAGAGTCTTCTACCCCACTATCAGTGTAAACTTCTTCTGCAGAGGGAAAGGATGTCCCTTTTATTAGTAATGCAAACCCCTAACTCACTATAAAAGTTATTGTTCTGATTGCCTTGTTTATTCTCTACTGAACATGGATCGTTTCAGTGCCAAATACTACCTGGACAGCTGCATGTACTTCCAAGTGCAAGATTCAGAGTAACCTCTTTTCTTCACATTCAGGAACAATTGTCTATTAAAGTACACTACAAGTGGATCACCTACCAGTATCAAGGTAGTGAACAACGTGGTATCTGGATTCTCACTGAAGCACTGTGCACTTTCAGAAATTGGTAAGTAAAGCATCACTGTTTCACTGTGTGCTTCTAGTAGACAGAATGAGTCACTGGAACTCATGAATGTGTTACCTTACTCAGCAAAAGTGTCTTTGTAGCTATGACCAAGTTAAGGACTTGGCAATGGGGGGATTATTCTGGATTATCTGTAGTGTCTGATCTAGACACCTGCATCATTATAGGGAGGATGTGGGAAGCATCAGGATCAGAGTTAGATGTTACACTGATGACTTTAAAGGTACAAGAGGAATGCAGGTGGCTTTTAGAAATTGAAAAAGATGAGGAAATAGATTTTCCTATAGAGCATCCCAAGGGAATAAAGCCCTGCCAATATCTTGATTTCAGTCTAGAAAGACCTATTAGGAATGCAGGGATAGTGTGGAGAAAGCTGTAGGATCATTTCTTGATGATGTCCATATCTAGTGAAATGATTCTACCATTATGAATCAATAAAACCCTGTTGGTCTAAATATATAGGCAATTTCAATTGGATTATCCTGACAATTGCCATGAAATTTCTTCTTATTTAGCACAGTATTATTAATAATGAGTTCTTATGGAAACCAAATCAGTTTTACATAATACTAAGTGCTAGCTCTGTACCAAGATCTGTCTTGGATTCTGGGCAAGGACATCTCTGTGGAAGATTGGAAAGCCAGAAACAATGCATTTCTTTTCCTATTTGTGGTGTGTGCCAGTTTGTTGATTAAAATCTACTGATTATCTAAGTTCAATATTCACATTTTTTTTTTTTCTGGGAGAAGTTTTGAAGGTATTCTAGGAGGTAGGACTCTTTATTCAGCTGTATTGCCTTCTGCACGTATCACTTGTCTCAATATATTTTCTGTCACTATGACAGAATGCCTGAGATTGAGTAATTTATATTTTTAAAAAGAGGTTTATTTAGCTTATGGTTCTGAAGGCTGGAAAGTTCAAAATGGGGTGGCTACATCTAGCAAGTGCCTCACACTGTGTCATAACATGGTGGAAGAAAGTGGAAGGGCAAGCAAGCATGTGGAGTCTCAGGGTTTTCCCAGCTGCTGTGCACAGCCTGAAAGAACATCTCATATGTCTAATCACCACCTGTTCTATGCTTACTTTCTTGTTAAATTACAGTGAGATCACGTATTACTTTAATTAAGTGGCTTCTACAGAGTGATAAAAATCCTGGGCATTTCAGGAAGGGGTGTAAGCTTTTAAGAGCATGTCTTTTCCCTGAGTCTGTTCTTCCACAGTCCTCAGATGCCAACTAAATCTATAAGTCAAGACTGTCTCAAGGCTTAATTGTCCCCCAAAATTCATAAGTTCAGAGTGAGTATAGTCATTACCACACCTTTGTCCTTATCTTTAATTTCACCAAGGATTTTCTTAATTTCACAGATAAGAAACTAAGGCTCCTAGAGGTGAAATGATCTATTCAAGGTCACACAGCCAAAAGGCAGAGCTAGAACTTGAACCTGGTCGCACATAGTTCACATTCCCCTCCTCTTTTAATGCAAAACTTCCTACCTCTCAACCCAAATGTGAACCAACATGTTTATAGACTTAGTTCTCTTTCTGTCCTTGCTTGGATTTTGAAAGGTTTTAGGACACTCACATTTCCCCCATCTATGCGACAAAACTATTTGCAATTCTGATCAGGAAAACTCTTACCATCCACCTGGTTTGGTATTTGCTCCAGCTGTTACTGATGCCCTAGGCAGTTACAACACTATATAATCTCCATAATTTTGTTTTTCCTTTTCTTCTTCTTCCCTCTTCCCTCAGCAAATGCTTCCAAGGAAAAGGCTGGATTCAAAGTTGTGTAAAATAAATTCAAGTCTTGGCAGTGGGATTCTCCAGGGAACTTCCCAACAACTCAAATAGTGATAACCATCTTGTAATAGGACACTGGTGTTGCCTTTTTTTTTTTTTTTTTTTTTGAGTTATTGCTCCCCAGATTTTTGTTTGCCTTTGGTTAATTTCCAGGGCTCTGGCAAATATTGGCTCTGGTGATTTTGCCAGTGTTCTCTATACTTTTGTGGAGGAGATGATTTTGGAGGTCTTACTCTGCCAACTCCCACTAACATTTTATAGTGCTTTTGGTAGACAAACTAAACAAACTGGCTTTAAAAAGAAAGAAAATAGTTTTTGGAATCAAGAAGCTACTGTCCTTTTGTTACCTGCATGGGTCAGATAACGACTAAAAGATTGATACCAAAAGTTAGTTCTTGTCCCCCATGCTGATCCAATAGCTAGGACAAGGTGGTTTTTCTCTTTTTTGTCCTGTTACAAAGGATTGAACCCAGGAGCGCCTAACACTGAACCATATCCCCAGCCATTTCTATTTTTTTATTTTGAGACAGGATCTCACTAGATTTTAGGGCCTTGCTAAATTGCTGAAGCTGGCTTTGAATTTACAATCTTCCTGCCTCAGCTTCCTGAGCCACTGGAATTATAGGTGTGTGCCACCATGCTCAGTGAGGACAAGGTTTTGAGAAAAAGGAGAAATTAATTTGATTGCTTTGTTAGCGAAGACGAAACACAGGGGACTCCTATCTCAGAGGCTCTGATTCTGTCAGGGGGAATGGAGGGTTTTTCAGGAGACCATACAAAGGCTACAATCTAGCTATGCCCTGTTAGGAGTAAAAATTAATTTGCTGCCTTGAGAAGTAGCCATTTCTCAGCCCTTCTGGTACCAGCCCTGAGGTCTGGATTTCTTCATTCCTGTGGTCCCTGAGCAGAAGAACAGATAACTCATCCTAGGATGGGAAGAAAGTCAGTTTTGCTTCTCCATGGTTAGAGAGGGAGAGAGGAAAAGGGGACAGGAAAAATGTAAGTTTTAAAATAAGCTATAGTGGCAGAGAGGAAGGATTATATTCAAAGCACAAAGTAGACCCCTGTTACATTTTCCGCACTGTCAGTTTCTATCTTCCATTTCTATGGAAAAATGAGCAACAACATCTCCAACCTGCTTCCTGATAAACATAGGTAACAAAAGGGCTCTTTAGGGCTAGGGTTTTAGGCAAATGCATAGCACATGTGAGTCACTGAGTTTGACAGCACCATGTAAAAATAAAGAAATAAATGTATTTTGTCCATCTACCACTAAAAAATATTTTTAAGAGAGGGGTCTTTAGAATGGAAAGTTTTAAAACCTCTTATCATTTTTCTTTTGGACTTTTACTCAGAGAGAGCAAGAGTTGATTTCAACCTTGACTGAGACCTGGAAGAAACATGTTTATGTATAGCAGTTAATATTTCACCGATTTGTTGAACATACTGTTTTAATCTAGTTTTTTCGCTATACCCACATGTTCCCATTTTCCACTCCTCTGCCCTGAGGTACCAGGAAGTTTCTCCCATACACTATTTTTTTCTAGGGCTCACTTTAAGCCTGTTGTTGGGGTCACCCGTGTCCAGAGGAGAGCAACCGGCAGCACTTTATCCCACTGTAGGTGGGCTTGCTGCCGTAATTTAGCCACTGCTTTCTTTTAGGTGTGATTTATCTTTCCCATTTTCCTTGTAGATCTCTTGAGAATACAAATAAACTATGGTTCCCAAGAGGGCACAATGGAGGGTCCTCCCAAGTGGGGCTTGATGAAATTTACCAAAACATCCCTCCCACGATGAACACTCTCAAGTAGGTCAGGCAAGAGGATGAGCCCATGGGAATCCCATCTCCACTTGGTAGTACTATCCCAGGAGTCAAAATTCCATTCTTTGGCCCATTTCTCATCCTACTCAGTATAAAAAAGTTTGTATTGGTCTGGCTTAAGCTGATGTATCAGAGCCCTGGTAAACAGTTAGTTTACCAGGCTCCCTTAGCATCATCAGCCTGATTCCTCTGGGCCGCATAAGCATCAGTCTTCTGATGACTGGGACAGTGCATAATTGCCCTTTCCTTTGGTTAGGCCACAGCCTGTATTAATGCCATTATTCAAGGGCATGTTTAATGTCCTTGTTCTAGCTCTGAGGAGCTCTCTTTCTTTCTAGGGAGTTCCATGTGCATAAACTATCATGGAAGTATACTTTGAGTCGGTATAAATGTTTACCTTCTTTTCTTTGGAAGTCTGAGAGTTCTTGTCAGAGCAATTAGCTGGGCTTTCTGGGTCAATGCTCTCAGCGGCAAAGCCTCAGCCTTAGGACCTGTGGTTGCATGACCATAGCACATCCAGATTTCTACTGGCCAGTGTCCATTAAGTTGTTCCCATTGGTGAAATGGTCCCAGTCCAGCTCTGTGTTAGGCTGACCAAGCAGATCCAACCTGCTGGAGTAAACAGTCTCAAGATCTCTAAGCAGTCATGTTGTAGTAGCCTGTTACCATCTTCTGGCAACAGAGTTGCTGGATTTAAGGTGAATATGGTTTTAAGGTTAACATTTGGACTGCCTGATAGGATGACCTGGTATTTCCACAACCTACCAGGAGTCAGCCAGTAGCCATCCTTTAGTTTTAGTAGGACCAGGATTTGGTGAGGAACAAACATAGTAATGGGTTGTTCTAGAGTAAACTTTTCAGCCTCTTATAGTAAGTCACAAGTAACAGCCATCTCCTGAGGGCAGGAGCCATCCTTTTCCTATGTGGTTAAGCTATTTTGATGAATAGGCTATGGGTCGCAATATGTCTCCCAATGTCTGTAAGAGAACTAAGAGGGCTCTGCCATATTTCTCATGAACTCCTTTTGTATGTCAGGTAGGCCTAGGGCAGGCATTTCATGAGGCTTTGTTTTAAATTCTCAAAAGCAGTTTGGCATTCTGGTGTCTAAATCAAAGTTTCTGTTTCTGTTATATCTCATACAGCAGTTTGGCAATCAGTTGAAAATTAGGAATCCATTTATGTCAGAATCCTGACATTCCCAGGAACTCATGTAATTGTCTCTGGTTCCCAATTTCTCTGAGGCCCAAGACAGTCTGCTTTTGATCTGATTTCAAACTTCAAGTTCTTTGGCTAATTTGGAATCTTAGGTGACTTGTTTAGAAACCTGAGACTTTTTTGTGGGCAACTTATATCCTCATGAGTTGAGATGTTTCAATACAACAATAGTGTTTAGAAGACAGTAGTTCTAGTTGGGGCCAGCTATGAGAGGTCATCCACATATTGCAGAAGGATTCCTTGATCCAGCCATACCTCTTGAAAATCTTCTGCCTGACTCTCATTAAACAGTGGAAAGTTTTTTAATCCCTAGGGTAGGACAGCCCAACAATACCAGGTGGCTACTTTGGTATTAGGGTCCTGCCACTCAAAGAAAACAGTATTGGGACCTTTTTCTGCATGCAGTGGGATGCAGAAGAATGCATGTGTAAATCTAGCCCTGTGAACTAGTCACAGTCTCCCGGCACCACAGTCAGCAGGGTGTATGGATTTGGTACTATGGGTGGAATATACTGAAGGATATTTATTTATAGTTCTCAAGTCTTGTACAAATCAGTATTCATAAGTGTGAAGTTTTTTAACAGGAAGAATTGGAGTATTATAAGAGATTTGGCAAAGCTGACTCAGCAGCTTCCTGGGCTTTTTTTCTCCAGCCAAGGGCTGGCCTCCCCAACCCACATGCCTGTAGCTAGGGCACATGTCAGGCTGAAAAGCGGTGTTGGGTCAGCAGGCACTGGGGTAAAAGGGTCCTGCTATCCCTGCACACCAGAGGCAGTGCCTTTCTTTGTACCATCTACTTGTTCCTGGCCTTTCATACTCCTTATCATGCAAATATATAAATGCCTGCATATAAAGAATCTGTTTATTCCATTTATTTGACCTCTAACAGACCAACTTCAAATGCAAGGTCATGTAACAATTCACAATACCATTCAATGGCCAGACTGTATTATAGTAAAACATCAGCTTTTCTTTGTTCATAGGCTTATACTTATATGTGGTCCATTCAGCCAAGATCTTTCCCAAGAGGCTACCCAGTGGGATCAACCTGACATTGCCCATGTCTTACAAAACACAGAGACAGACAACCAGAGGGACTCCCCAAAACCAAGGCAGATAGATGGGGAACTTTAAAACAGACAAGATGGAGGGAAAATCCCCTAGATTTCCTACTCCAACCTAACCATGACTACTACACCATGCGTCCACAGATGTCCCCAAGAAGAGGGATCAGATGTCCCCATGAAGGGGGACCAGATGTGTGTAATCAAGGGTCTTAGCTTGCACACCAGATGGCCCAGGTGTTATGACTTTACTATATCCAGTTTCCTTTTTCTTAAAGTAGACCAATTGATGGAACAGCCCAAAGAGTTCAGGGAGAGAAGGAGGGAGTTCCCTAAAGCAAAAGGATCCTTTGCACCTACTAGGATGGCCCCTCCTTTACTTACAGGAACAGCTCCTCTGGTTCAACCTGAGACAAACTCACTCCACCTTCTAATTCTCCAGCAGTTGGCTCTCAAGCCAACTCATCAGCCATCTTGCATGATCAGCATGGAAGGGAAGGTACCTGAGGTGCCAGACCTGCCCAAGAAGGCCAGAGTGGGGGACATTCTCAGATCCCACTGGGTTTCCAAATTTGGTACTAAAAGTTCTGACCTTGACCCTAATGCCAGTCTAATAATGAGGACCAGGTTTTAAGAAGAAAAAAAAAAGTTTTATTGCTTTGCCAGCAAAGGAGAAAAACAGGAGACTCCTTTACTAGAGGCTGAGATTCTAACCATTGGAGGGAACAGTGGGTTTTTCAAGAGGGGATACAAAGTCTGCACTCCACTGTGCCCTCTTGGGAGCCATAGTTTATTTGTATTCTCAAGAGACAGCCATTTCTGGGACCTGCTGGTGCCAGCCCCAAAGTCTAGATTCCTTTATTCCTCTGGTCTATGATCCAAAGCAGAAAACTTGGCTTAGGATAGGAAGGTTCGTCTTGCTTCTCCATGGTTAGAGAGGGGGGAGAGAAGGAAAGGAGTAAAAACCCAATAGGTCAGTTTTAAATCAAATGACAGAAGTAGAGCATCAAGGGTTATATTCAGAGCATGAAGAGGGCCCTGCTATAAGATTATGCTCAGTTCTTTATTCCACATCTGGGATGCAGCAATAGACAGTTGGAACTCTTTCAAAGAGGGCACCTGGGATGGTAAAATAGCTAGAAGGAACAGAAAAGTTTTGAATGATTAAAGGAAAAGGTTAAAGCTATTAATCTCAAAAATGGGTTTAGATAGTTATCTTAATTTTGGGTTCCCTGTTGTTTTTTGTCTTCTTTTTAAAAGGCTGTCTGTCATTAATAAATAATTGGTCTATGTAGTCTTATAGAATCATAACTGAGAAAATAAGAAATAGCCCTAACATCTGTAGTGGTCCAGGAAATAAGTGGGTCTTGTCATGGAGTAGTGAGATCCTTCTCACTGTGAATGTCTACATAAAGGTGCAGAACAACCTGTTGTACTGTTCTTGAGGATGCCTTTGTAGTCTGACATCAATGATGCACTCATTTCAACTTCAAGAGTCTGTACATATTTGTTATTTTCTTTAATTTAATTAGTTGAGGTCTAATTTCCACGACTGAACATATAAAGGTACCGTGGGAAGTGCTGTCTCAATCCAAATATGTTTGTTTCAATTATGACTTTTTTTTCCTTTCATGAAATTGCTATTGTTATTCTTTAAAGCTTCCATAATTTCAATAAAATTATGTTATCAAATTGATTAAATAATATAAACAGAAGAAAAAACAAAATTGAGAAATAAAATTATGTAGGGAGAATGAAAGTGAATTTTCCCTTAATTTCAAAGGATAAGTGGCGTTGTTGCTAGCTGCCTAGAACTTTGTTAGTATTTTCTTATCAAAATATTTTTCATCATGTTCAAGAACATATTAAACCTCATGTTCCTAAGGCCTGACTCAGGATCAGGGTAATATAAAGAAAACACATTCTGAGTAACTTAACCATTTTGTGTTGATGGAAGATGGATCAGGGAGGCTGAGTTATTTTATTTCTCTGACACAGAAATTTGTCTCTTATCAGAGTTAGAATAGTTTTGCCTTTTTCTAAATGCCAAATAATAAATTTGGGGATTTGGGGGAGGGTGGGGGGCAGGGGTGGGGATCAAACTCAGTGTCACTTTACCACTGAGTCACATCCCCAGCCCTATTTTGTGTTTTATGCAGAGACAAGGTCTCACTGAGTTGCTTAGTGCCTTACCATTGGTGAGGCTGGCTTTGAACTCACAATCTTCCTGTCTCAGCCTCCCCAGATGCTGGGATTACAGGCATGCGCCGCAGCACCTAGCTAAATTTGGGGATATTTTAAAAACATCCATTTAGGATGTCTAGTGCAACAAATAACAAATCTGCATAATTTTCTTAGTTGTGATGACAAAGGACCAGAATGTAGCCTTCATGGTTGGCTGAGTAGTGTTTTTCCTCTGCGAATTCTCAGGTTGCCGCATGGACCTTTTCCAGCATCTTGCATTTTCGGATGTGGATATTGCCAGAGTCATCACTCCAGATGCTCTAGTGTGTCGGACCATCTGCACCTATCATGCCAACTGCCTCTTCTTCACGTTCCACACCAATGAATGGCATGTAGAATCACAGAGGCGAGTATGAAGGGGAGCGAGGCTGCCGTTCTTTCTTCACTTTTACGGTTTGCATTTTGAAAAAGTTTTGTTCATATCCCACAAAGCATGAGAGCCTGCAGTTTAAGCTGATACTTTTCTGTCAGGGGCAGATGAATTGAGAGATTGATTAGTGGACTTTTCCATGTGCCTTCTCTTATCTGAAACAAATGCACCACTGAAAATGAAACATCTGGCATGGGAAAGATGAGAGGATGTCTTTCTTATGGGTCTTAAAGTTTTCTATGAGCTGGAGGTAAAAGCTACTGCTGGCTGTGTATCTTTGAAGCTTGTGGCCTCTCATTCTTTCCCATTCTAGAAATTAGAGCCCTGTTTATCCTGATCAAGATTCTGGACTGACCTCTATACCCTTACATAACCCAGTTTTTTCTTTACACACATGAGGGTGATAGAATGGTGATTAGTTCTTTGATGTTTGGGGGGTTTTATTTTTCCAAGTAGAGAAGGGAACTTAATTATGCTCTTTTTAGGTTATCTGTGCCTATTAATTTTCACCACAGGGAAAGGTGGCTTGATTTACATTTAATCTCTATAATTTACTAGAGTCCTGTGGTCTGACTTACTTTGAAGAGAGTTTCTCAAAAGAATAAAATGTTCAGAGCTGCTTTTTTGATGTGAGCTGCTTTTGCACTTGCCTGATGCTTTTAACTCATTTTGTGCCATCACGCCAAATGTGGAACACCTATAAAAACTTAAATAAAGTGTGCAATATATAATGATTTAATGATATTATAATATAATAATACTAATTACTATAATAATACATATAAGTTCTGGATTATGATTTTCTACCTATTTTAATGCACTTGTGTTAATTTCATTGGAATATTCCAGAATTAAGAACTTGAGACTTAATGAATTAATGCAACTTTCTTTCTCTCTCCCATTTTTATTTAAATAGAAATGTTTGTTTCCTTAAGACTTCTCAAAGTGGGACACCAAGTTCCCTTACTGTTCAGGAAAACGTCATATCTGGACATAGCCTTTCATCCTGCAAAAGAACTCTGCCTGGTAATGGGATTCACTGAACATAGTACACATGATAAATCGTATGACTTTCTAAAATGTAATAGTGATGAAACAGTCATTGAGGCACCAGAAACTTGTGCCCCATGTGGTTTGTTGTTTTTCTCATTTTTAAAAATCTTTTTATGTTTATTCTTGGCACAGAACCATGCCACAGCAAAATTTACTCTGGAGTTGACTTTAGAGGGGAAGAACTGAATGTGACCTTTGTGCAAGGATCAACTGCTTGCCAAGAGACGTGCACAGAGACAGTTCGCTGCCAGTTTTTCACTTACTCTTCACTCCCAGAAGACTGTAAGGGAGAGAAGTAAGGGAACATTTATTTCATGATTGGCAGGATAATTTCACACTTTTCTGTGAAGGTTTAATTTCACATTGTTCATTTGATGCAGGTGTAAATGTTCTTTGAAATTATCTTCAGATGGTTCCCCAACCAGAATTACATATGGGATCCGAGGGAGCTCTGGTTATTCTTTGAGATTGTGTAAAACGGGGGACAGCTCTGGTGAGAATGGGTCACTTTGTCATGGAACTGTAAAGGGATGCCCCTCTTATTTTGATGGCTTGATTTTTCTTCTCTAACAGAATTATGCATCTAGTTTTCCTTAGTGGGTGGGGACTCAGTCACTTCTAACTATTAGCTTCAAAACTTTTCAGTGTGCACAAAAACAAACCCACGCATTGTGGGAGGAACAAACTCTTCTTTGGGAGAGTGGCCCTGGCAGGTCAGCCTTCAGGTAAAGCTGTCAACCCGGAGCCACCTTTGTGGAGGATCAATCATTGGAAACCAGTGGATCCTGACTGCTGCCCATTGTTTTGATGAGTAAGTTTTGGATATGTCTTATCTTGCCTGTTTGTTTTGAAAAATATACAATCCATTTTTCTGTCATCATGTGACTTTATTAATGGAGAATTATTGTGTTCTATTTTTTAAAATTTTATTTAATCTTACTTTTTAATTGATAAATAAAAATATAAATATGTACATATTCATGGTGTACCATGTTATGTCTCAATGAAGGTACACATTGTGTGATGTTTAAATCAGGATTGAACTTTCTATCTCCTCACACATTTATTTTTTCTCTAAAAGAAAACATTCAAAAACCTTTCTTCTAGTCTTTTGAAATATACAGTACATTATCATTCTATAGTCACCAGTATTCAAGAATACCTTGCTCCTATCTAACTGGAACTTAGTTCCATTGATCAACCTTACTCTTCCCAGTCCCTGATAACTACCATTTCACTCTCACCTTCGATGAAATCAACATTTTTATGTTCTGCGTAGGAGTGAGATTATGCAGATCTGCCTTTCTGTGCCTACCTTACTTCACTTAATACGATGATCTTCAGGTTCATCCATGTTGTCACAGTTGACAGGATACCATCCCTTTTTACAGCTGAATAGTATTCTATTGTGTGGATGTACCACATTCATCTGCTGATGGACAGACACCTAGGTTGCTTTCATGTCTTGGCTATTGTGAATCCTGCTGCAGTGAACACGAGAGTTCTTATGTGTCTTCAACATATTAATCTCATTTCCTTTGGATGAATACCCAGTATTAGGATTGATGGATCATATAATGGTTCTATTTTTAATTGAGAGGGGAACTCCATCCTGTTTTCCATAGTGGCTGTACTAATTTACATTCTCACCAATAGTGTGCAAGCCTTCCCTTTTTACCATGCCTTTGCCAGCACATAATATTTTTTGTCTTTTTAATAATAATCATTCTTATTAGAGTGAGATAATATCTTATTGTGGATTTAATTTTCACCTCCCTGATGACTAGTGATGTCAAAGACATTTTAAAGCAGGGATGATATTGAAAATATTTAGCAATTAATAGGGTCCCTGACCAATGTGATCCATCAGAGCAGAGGGTGACCTATTTTCAGGACTGATGCCCCTGGGTGAATAATCACTCCTACCTAAATGTTTTCTTCAAAGACTTCTTTTTCAGGCCAATAGAAATTTTACTTTCTGCTCTTTGATTCACAAAGATATCAAGTAGTAATAAGTACAGCAAAATTCTTATAGTTTATTAACTACATGTTTCAATGTATATGTTGATACAATGTTTCTATTTTATTAAGCAAACAGTACAACATAGGAGGGTTTTAAAGTTCTAAAACACTTAGACTTTGTGTTAGAAAAGGGTCTGAGTCACATATCTGCCATTTATTATCGTCATGACCATTGGTCATTTGTAAATCTTTCTGAGTTTACTTTATTTAGAATATGAATAATAACAGTAGCTGATTTGTAATGTTATTGGAAGGATTAAATGATGCTTAAATATTTACCACTGTACCTGGAACATAAAAATTACTCAGAAAATATAAGCTGTACCAGCTACATTCAATGAGAAATATAAAAATGGACAAAGCCTGTGATGATACACAAAAGAGATCCTAAAAGGTGCTAAATTTGTCTCAAAAAGAAAGTATTTTTATTTTAGTAAAATTCACCCCTTTTCCTGCCTAAAAGGATATGGCCCAGATTGCTGCTTATGAAGATTGAGCATACTCTCATGAAAATGTATCAGTCAGTGCACAGCTGGGTAGCAGCTGCACATTGCTACCTTGCTACAGGTGTGCTTCAGTTAGCTGTCTGCAGTATGTGAGCTTGCTAAGGGTAGACGTTTGGCTCAAAAGAAAAAGCTCTAGACAGGAAGTGGTGGTCTCCTTTTTGTTGAATGCACTGCAGTTGGGGATGAAGAAATTTTGTTCTTGAAGACGCAGTGTTGTGAGTTTTAGGAGATAATAAACATAGGAACTTTGTGATTTAATTGAAAGAAAACCATTTGCACCTGACAGCTCCAGTGTTTCCTTTAGAATTTGGTATGAGCCTTTCTTGCAGCACACTTGATGATAAAATTTTCCAGATCTTTGCACAAAATAAAACTATCAATTTGGATTTATTTGATATGCATTCATCTTTTGAGAAGTCCATTTAAATGTTCATACTTTGCAAAAATACAGGTAGATTTTATGAAATCCCTCTAGTGTGGCCTGTTTTCAATCAGTCTGACTGTTTGATAGTTCTGATTTTAATGAAATCAATTGCTTTCAGGTTTGGTGAACTGAGCTTGATTTTCCCACGGCTTCTCAGAATGGGACAACAATATTTTTGTACTTTTACTCGCAGTAAACATGATGTAAATATATAAATGTGCATTTTCAATATTCTAAACTAAACCTTAAGATATCCACTACTGCTGCTGCTGGTGACAAATTGCCAGAAGGAGGGATCAGGAAATAAATCCATAAAAGGATTCCCTATCCTTTTTTTTTGAAAGAGAAAGTGAGAGGGGAAAGCAGCAATATCAAAGGTAAGTCTCTCCAGTTTCATCAAAAAATTTGTTTTTCTCTCCTAGGATTCCCTTACCGGATGTTTGGCGCATTTATGGTGGCTTTGTGAAACTATCCAACATTACAAAAGAAACTCCTTTCTCGCGAATAAAAGAGATTATTATTCATCAGAAATATAAAATCTCAGAAGCTGGTCATGACATTGCCTTAATAAAACTTCAGGCACCCTTGAAATATACTGGTATGTAGCATATTTAAGGGAAAACGACATGGCTATATTGTATTGGTTTAAAGTTTCACAGCATTTCTAGTGAGAGATCAGATCTGGAGAGACTCTTTCTTCTCTAGCGGGTGGAGTTGAGGAGAAGGAGAGTGGTTATGAAGGTAGGGAACAGCCTGTGGCTTGACCTAAAATATCTTTCTACTTAAGGGGCAAGAAATGTTAATTAGTTCTTTCAGGGAGGGATCCAATTGCAAATACGTCATCTTTGCCATATGGGAACAGAAGCCTTCTGCAAAAGTAGCAGAAGTACCATTGCTTAGGCTTAGGAAAATATGAGGGTAAGTGGAACCAGATGTTAAGTTCCAGGAATCACTTGGGTAGAGAACAGAATAATACAGCAGGAAGCTCTGGGAAGACCAGAGCATCATGGTTGGCTTTGGAGGTACGTACAAAGCTCCACAGGATCTGAATGCCGGCTAACACAACTCATTGTTAATGTCCATTCACAATTATGTGACCTCCAGCAACTTGCCGAGCCTCCCTGCATCTCTAATTTCCTCACTTGTAAAATCAGGATGATGATTTCCTCATTGGCTCATTATAATAATTCAGTAATGCAATACTGTAAAACACTTCCTGAAACAGTGTAGACACTGGCCACCACTATTAACTATGCCAGGCATACACTGAATAAGACATGAGAACCTCTAAATTCTTTTGATGGTAAATTTGCATTGTGAGTCTTTTATTTATTCTGGAAAATTTTAATGTCAAAAATGACATGGGAAAATGATGCTGATAGTGAGAAAGTTTCTTGAATCATGGACCTAAGAAGTTGAGCAGAAAGTAGAAAGGTCATTATTGATGTTCTTCTGTGGTAAGAGAATATGGAAAAACCTAAGGATGTATTTTTAAAATTTTTTTTAAGTTGTTGATGGATCTTTATTTATTTTATTTATTTATATGCAGTGCTGAGAATCAAACCCAGTGCTTCACGCATGCTAGGCAAGCTCTCTACCACTGAGCCACAACCCCAGCTCCTAAGGATGTATTTTTAAAGTCAATATCTATAACTTTATTTAACTCAATTCTAATTTTAAAATTTTCTTTCAGAATTCCAAAAACCAATATGCCTACCTTCCAAAGATGATGCTCAGACAATTTATACCAACTGTTGGATTACAGGATGGGGCTTCAATAAAGAAAGAGGTACAGCCTGACATTCTAAATGTTGCTCCTGAAGCTAGTCTTACAACACATGAGTAGATTAATCTAGTCAGTTTCTGTCTAAAATCATGTCCAAACTCATGATATTTCTACTGTATTTATTCCCAGATGTTTGTTCATTGATTCTTTTTTTTGGCGGGGGATGGGGTACTGGGAATAGAACCCAGGGCTGCTTAGCCACTGAGCCACATCCCCAGCCCTTTAAAAATTTTATTTAGAGACAAAATCTCTCTCAGTTACTTAGGGCCTTGCTAAGTTGCCAAGACTGGCTTTGAATTTACAATCTTCCTGCCTCACGCTCCAGAGCACCTGGGATTACAGGCGTGAGCCAGCATGCCCGGCTGTTCAATGATTCTTGAGAAGAAAATTTGCTGAGTCCTGAAAAAAATGTATAAGCTAAACTTTTAAGTATCTTATGTCATAAGAAAGATAATCTGCTTGACTGCACAAAGAACAGGGCCCCTATAAGGTTAATAAGCCCAGTGAAGTGCATCTTGTCCTCAGTATTAACAGTGTTCCTGTCTCCCACTACCATGTTCTCCCTTGATATTATGGCCAGTGGCATAGGCCAGATGACAGCCTTTCTTTATGACCAATTCTTAATATTTTTTTCCATGCATCTTTCCTGCAATCTGGCGAAGCCTCTGAACAGTCTCACTAGTAATTCATTTAAGGGCTTAAATAAACCATGCACAGTTAGAAAGTAAGCCAATTGTATTGCAATACAGTTATCAAAATATATCAAAAGCTGTGATACAGTGATATATGTATGTATTCCTTTATTGACATATTAAATAGAAAGCTGTTATAGTAGCAGCCTTAATTGTTCAATAGTAAGGAGTACAAATATTTTCAGTTATCTACCACAATTGTAATATGATACCTAAATATCTATGATCCCTGTTGATGACCAAGTTAATGGTGCTGCTGATACTATTGTGTGTGTGATCTATGTTTATAATTGGAGGGTGTGTTAGACTTCAGTTGGTGGTTAGTAAGTATAAAGCTATTTTTTTTTCTGAGTTTATGGACCATGTGATTCTTTGTATAGACTCTAGGTGAAGATCTCTGGCTTATAGATACTTAGAGTATTTCAATTGCCCTTGAACTTTTCCAGAAACATAAGATTCTTGCTTTCCAAAATTAAGATCCCAATAACACAATAGGAATTAATATATGTTTAATTCTTTACAAAAACAGATAACTGACCAATCTTGCTCCATCTTCCCTGAATCAGCCTTGTATTCAGCTAATTCAGAATTTTCACATTTTTTACTAGAACCTTGGGAGAGGAAGAGTGAAAATAACTTTAACTAAACAAAGAAAATTTCCAATATATATCCAAGAAGGAACCTGAATTTGGGTAGAAATCAAGTTATTCATAAATAAATTGTTCTTCATGGAAAATGTGTTTACTCCGGATTTATTTCACAAATGAAGTATTTTTGTATTATAATTTTGAATATTTAAATATAAGAATGTCCAGATTTGTATTGTGGGCAATAACTGTATGAAGGAATTTCTGAAGGACTTTTGTTGAGATGAAAAGATGCAGGTAATATGAAAACAGCCTTTGCTCAGCCTAGGTTATGAGGTTCTAGAAATGAAGGCCAATACAGGATGCTCTCTGCACGCTCTTTGTCTCTCTACCTTCTTGACATTTACTGTCTTTATCCAAAAATATGACCCTAATGAGAAGTGTACCACCCTGCTTTGCTTTAAAACTTTAATCTTATTTCCATATTTATTGCATTTCTTCCCTCTGAAGTTATATATTGATTACTTTGTAGGTGAAATCCAGAATATTCTACAAAAGGCAAACATTCCTTTGGTAACAAATGAAGAATGCCAGAAAAGATACAGGGATTATGTTATAACCAAGCAGATGGTCTGTGCTGGCTACAAAGAAGGGGGCAAAGATGCTTGTAAGGTACTGCATTAGGGTGTGAAAATATACCATAGTTCACATGAGGTAACTCATCTCAATGTACTATTTTCCAATAGTACATTTCATTACATATTTTTTAAAATTTAAAGAAAAAGGATCTGATGATTTTATAACACTTAACAAATCAAATATACATATAATGTACATCAGATATTATTTCTGACATATATCACAATCTGTACATGTGCATGTTAAACTTAAGGAGGACAAATGTACATAGTATAATGATACTAAAGCTTAAGAACATTAGATTTCTTTTACTTTGGGATAAGGTTGTCCAACTTTCTAGGTTGCATTTAAAACCTCAGAATGGATGAGAGAATAAATTGAAAATGCCACCCTGCACTGATTTTTACCACACACAACAGCTAAGAAAGAACACAAGAGGGCCTAAGAAACTTCCAGAAACTGTGTGCTATGTGAAGTAGAACTCAGAATTTTAAAGATAGTCATTTATTTGAATCACCTCCATTGTAACCTTCTACCATTTTATTTTTCTACCCTCTGTGACACAGGGAGACTCTGGTGGTCCCTTAGTCTGCAAACACAGTGGACTGTGGCAATTGGTGGGCATCACCAGTTGGGGGGAAGGCTGTGGCCGTAAGGAACAACCTGGCGTCTACACCAAAGTTGCTGAGTATGTGGACTGGATTTTAGGGAAGACACAGAACAGCAACAGAGGTGCTTTGATGAAGTCGGCATAAGGAGGCTGGAGAGTGAGGGAGAACCCAAGGTTGTAGCTCTAGCTTTACAACCTGGGTTCTAGTCAAGTTCTAAGCCTTGGAGTCCTTACCTGCAAAACGTGGAGAGGAGTGTCTACCTCGCATCCTTGTCCTAAAGATAAAAAAACGAGGCACACAGATGCTGGGGACAATTCCCTGCTGAGGGTTGCTTTCAGTATTCAGTAACCAGGAGCTCCTAACAGGAGATCACTGAAGAGCTCTGCAATTTTGCTATGAAATCAAGCAGCAAAAGGGCACAATGAAAAAGTGTTTCCTTCTGGTTTTGAAACAGAACCAACAATAAATGATTCCGGATTGCAGCACAGTGCCTGGGATCATTCTGATTTTCCTGCTTCTGCTGGAACTCAATATATCTCAGAGATATAACTCACCTCGCCTGCCAGCTCATTAGGCCTTAATGCTGCCTGTGTCCTTTGGGGTGAAGAGCTAGGAAGCTCAAGTTTTGCTTTGCCCAATGGATGAAGGAGATATGTGTAACATTTACTTTGACAATAAAAAGATGGATTGCTGGAATCTGAGAGAAGAGGATACCTTTTCATCCCAGGCCCCTACCTCTGCAACCCCAGCATTGCTACAGGTGTCCAGTGTTGATATGTAGGCAAGGACTGCAGGGATACACTGTCCTGGTTGTAATAAACTCACTGCTACAGCCCTCCTGGAAACCAAGAAATCTGCTTTGCAAAGAACATGAACCCTGGCAGTGGATATCAGTGAATATTAGTTTCTGCAATAGTAATTCAAGAAGCATTGTTAGGTATATCATGTTTTGTAAAATGCAGACTTGTAAAACCATGGTTGTCAGTAGTCGTAAGGGACCTTGGAAGGGATGATATAAATCCTTATGCAACACAAATTCTAAACTTGTTGGCAAGCTCCAAAATTGATTGGAGATACCTTGATTCAGTTCCATTAAGTTGGTTAACACTTACACACAATTGGCCACATACAAAAGATTGTGTAAGTTAGGTAGAAAAATAGAAAAGTGAAGTTGTCTAAAAGTGATTTAATTTTCCTTTCATACTCAAAGTCGCATTGACTGGTAGAAAGGGTTAAAGATAGAGAGGCTAAAAGAAAGTCATGAGGTCCAAGTTATCCACACACCATGTAGTGGAAAAATGAAGGGTTCAGAATTAAGTCCAGAAGCAAAATGATTTTTGTAAAACCTGGCTAGATTGCATGGATTGATCTTTAAAAAGCATACAATTTCAACTTTTACTTTCAAATGAAATAAAGGTATTAGTCTTGTTTTGCATGAAAGTTGTTTTATATTTAAAAGGAAAAAATTTGTTTGCAATTAAAATCTTTTATCTCTGGTTTCTGGTATTGGTAATTCCAAAGGGTATTTAAATAGGACTTTGGAGTGTCTACAGGGTAAATGCCTGGGCTTTGGTTGCTCAAGAAATGGGCTTGTTTGGGCAAAACAGAAATTATCATGTTAAGGTTACCAATTGGAGTCTCTTGGTACTGGGATGTTCTCTTTGGTTTTCATCATATATTCATGTACAGGGTGAACAGAGTAGCTCTTCACACAGTTAAGAGCCTCATGGGACCAAGAAGCAAGTAAGAGACTAAGAAGTGAGAGGTTGGGATGACGTCACCCTCCCAAGGAACAGTGAGCATAGAGGGCTGGGTCTTTGGCAGGTCCATCCACGGAAGAGTGGTGGCAGCACCCACCCTGGAAACTATCACTGCTCTTGCCCTGTGCCAACAGGTAGGCACGTGGAATACACAGAGCTGTACATATCACCTCACAGGAGGGTCAGCAAGGGCTCCAGCATGTGTCTCTGATTACACTTGAAACTTTTTCTTGTAATTATTGTTAATATCTAACTTCTCCACTAAACCATGAACAACTTCAAAGGAGGCTTTCTCATCCATACTCTATTTACTGGACATGCAGTAAATATCTAATGAATAAATCCATCTTTATTATAAAGATGAGTCAATGGAGGCTTGAAGAGGTAAAAAGATTAGCTCAAGGTCACTGTCAAGGGCACAGCCAGGACTAAGCTTGGCATTCATATCCCAGAGATGGTATCTTCTAAGTCTATATCATATGACCTTGTACTAAAAGAAGGAGAAAAGGTGACAGAACCATTCTATAACCATCATTAGTTATTTTCATTATCATCTAAGACAGTTGCTCTCAACCAGGAATGATCTGACAATGTCTACAGACATTTTGGTTGTCATAGCTGGTGTGTGTGTGTGTGGGGGGTGTAACCAATGGTAGCAGGTAGAGGCCAGGGATGCTGCTGAACATACTGCAGTGATAAGGACAGCCCTGCAAGAAAGAATTATCTGGACCCAATATCAATAATGTCAGCATTGCCGCCACCCTGATCAAAACTAAGAGTCAAAACTTGATAATAAAAAGAAGAAATTTTAGGGACAGCATCAAGATGGGAGCATGGGGCATGGCAGGCTGTACCCTTTCCAAAGGGAGTTTTAATGAGGGAGAGTGTAGGCACTCCAAGAGGAAGTGGGTTGTGGCTGTGATGGAGAAGAGGACTCCATCAGGACTTGTGGTCTTTCCTGTCCCAGACAAGGTTTTAGGTCACTATATGTCCAGCACATTTCTTACCTATGTTCTTAACTTGTGATTTATACTTGGGTCTCTCTTGGCTAAATTTTGGATTTTCCTTGTGATTTTTGTCTAATAATTTCTGAATTTGGTTGGGCTTAAAAAGTATTTCACAGAAATAAAAAATTACCTTTACAATGAAAGTAGTTTATCAGAATTTTAAGCTGCAATGCATTTGTGGAAAAGAATTTTAGAATTTCTACTGTCAGTTTGAAAGAAAGGCATATTTAAAAAAAATTTTATGCAGTTAAGAATCTTATTGTAGGGCTGGGATTGTAGCTCAGTAGTAGAGCGCTTGCCTTGCATGCGTGAGGCACTGGGTTCGATCCTCAGTACCACATAAAAATAAATAAAGATATCTGTGTCCATCTACAACTAAAAAATATTTTTTAAAAAAGAATCTTATTGTACTTTGATTTGAATGGAGAACAGTATTTCAGTGTTCTTAGGCTACTTCAAAGGCTTTAGAGATTTCATTAGCTAAATCAGATTTAGGAGAATAGTATCTGGTTTTCCAGGGAAGCATTTCTCACATTTAAAATCTTTCTGATTATCTTAATAGGATTAGAGAGTTGTTATTATCTTATTTTTATAGGGGCTTTAGGGGAAAATGGGGGTTTATGAGAGTAACCATCTAGAAAGAAAGGCCTTTACATAATCTCACATATCAGTTCACCATGATAACCTTTCCTAGCCTAAGTTTGCCATTCTGTTTGAGCCTCGTAAAAGGCCTGGCTCCATACATCCCAGCCTTCTGTGTAGCTGGAATGTACTTCATTTTAAGTGGGAAACTCGAGACAGTAACTAAGGACTTTTTATGCCAACGTCAGTTACAATGCATTGGCAATAGATCAAATAAAAACAGAGAAGGAGCTTTTACTTAGAACAAAACAGTGCTTTAGCACTTCTTACGAAACCTAAGTTCAGCACCCTCTCCCTTTTACCTTTCTTTCTTTCTTTTGTTTTGGTACCGAAGATTGAACTCAAGGATACCCCACCACTGACACACATCCCCAGCCCTATTTTGTGTTTTATGCAGAGACAGGGTCTCACTGAGTTGCTTAGAGCCTCACCCTTGCTGAGGCTGGCTTTGAACTCGCAATTTTCCTGTCTCAGCCTCTCTAAGTGCTGGGATTACAGGCATGCGCCACCATGCCTGGCTTCCCTTTTACCTTTCTGCCCAAGGGAACTAAGGTTGGCTCTTCCTTTCAAAAATGCTCCCATCAGTTTATATGCAAAGTTTCCCTATTTTCTCATTGACTCCTCAATAAGTTCTTTTTCACCCCCATATTCTCCATCCTATAGGACTTTGTGAAAGGGTTGGCCAGTGTTTCCCCATCTTGGGCCATCTTTCCGCTTGTCTTTGGCCTCCAGGGCTTGGGTAGCCTGACCTTCAGAAACTATTCAGAAAGCCTGTGGCAGCATTGCTATGGTATACCAGAAATGAGATCGCCTATGTCCCCAAATATTGAAATGCTTAGAGTCAACTGGTGACATTGTCTAGGTTCACCAGATCACACTCACAGTGGTATGCTGTCCCTGAACAAAGTCCAGGGTTCCCTTTGGTACATGTCGGTTCAGCATGATCTCTAATGGAGACAAACTTGTACATTCATTTCTGCCCTGGTTTCTAGAATATTTTTGAAAATTATGATTCCATTTGTAAACCCAAGATCTTTTTAGTTTTCCTATGGAAAATTGGGAACTTTCTCTGAACCATAATATTACCTTTCTCTAAAATTTATTTAAATCAGACATATTGCCCCTCCCCACCTTTTTTGTTGGATCGTCAAGGAACCACACAGACATCATTAGGACTAGTGAGTATCTGAGGACTGAGGCCTGGAGGGATAAACTAACATGGCTCAGGACTCACAGATGGGTTTACAGCGTAGCTACCTGGTGTTTGCTCAAATGACATGACTAGTAAACTAATAAATAGGTCTGGGTAACAGAGGATGGGATTATCATGACGTGCACAAAGCTCTCAGCCATTCAAGCTCCATAGGAAGGGTCATAACTGAAACACAGCTGTCGTAAACTCAGAAAAATACTTGTCAGCTTTCTTTTCCATAGATGGCAGCAAGCCCCCACTCCTGGAAGGCTCCAGGCCCCATAAGGGCTCCTTATCCTCAAGGAATTGAGATATTGTTTTATTACTGCTTGTCATTTCATTTCCCAGTTCTCCATTTGTGTCTTGATATCCTGAAATGAACTCCCCTTCCCCCTCAAAAAACTGTAAGACCTTTATATTTTCTTGTTAAAAAATTTTTTAGACAGTGTTAAAAATGAGATAAAAAAAATTGGCTTCTTAAAACTTGTCATATCCGCATAGGCTTCTGAAAAGTAATGTTATTTAAAGGAAAAGTAAATCTATAGAGCAGGACTTGACTTTTTACCCATCCCCAGCCCACAACAGCGGGTCTCCTTCCTTTATACACTGAAAATCAGTCAGTCCATCAGACTTTCTGTGTTTTCTTAGTAGACTCTGGGATTGAACTTTGGCTGGAACTAATGGTTAACAATTAATAATGGCAAGTGGGACTACATGCCGTTTCAGCTAGCAGGTGTTCTAGATGTAAGTTTGCCCAAATGCTGAGGCAAATTCAAGTTCTCTAGGTGTCTCTGTGTGTGGCACTTGTCGGGTATACAATAAAAAGATCATAAATAAGTTTAGTGTATTGAAAAAGCTAGTAATTTAAGGTACATTTCTGATACACAGAGTTTTTAAAGACTTTCCTGGATATGCTGTATAAAAGGTTACTTATGATTGGAAACCAGGAAAAATAAATGTTTGAGTGAGCATCACCTACACATGCTTATTTAGGGAAGGATAAAGACCCTTTTGGAAGAAGAAAAACATCCTTATTGAGAATTGCAGCAAATAAGCAAACAAGGTATTTTCAGGTATGATTTCAAAAATTATTACTTAACATTTCTCTTAAGCAATTATGCCTTGAAATGCTTTTTTATTTTTCCTGCAATGGGGGTTTTAAAATATTTGCAATAGAAATGAGAGATTTTTAAATATGCGTTTGTTTTCAAATTTTGGATATTTTTATTTAATATACTCATAATAAATTTGAGAGAAGCATAATGAGAGGAGAGTGGCAGTTTGTACTCAAAATAATTATTTTGCAAATTAAAAAGACATTCCAGAGCAACACTGAAGTATCAGAAGGACTGATTTGCCTCATGGGTGAGTTCATTTTTCACCAAACAGTGCTTTTAGTGCTTAGTAGGGGTAAGTGCATCTGTAGGTAACTAAGTCAATCTACTAATGTCTTCATTTGCCCGGAAATTTTTAAAATAGAAAATGTTATAAGTAGGAAATTGCTCAGAGACCTCTGAGAGATATAGAAAGAGACCTCAAACATGGAAAGAAAGAACATGAATTGGAAAAGGAAGTAAATTTGGAAAATTGGGGTGGGGAGAACAAATGATCAGAGCATCTGGTTAATAGTGAGCTGGAGGCGGAGAGAAGGCCAGAAGAAAGGCAAGGGAGAACACCTGCCCTGTTAGTTTGGGATTCTACAGAACTGTGACAAGGTGGAATGCTACACACCCACCATGACGAGGCATTCTGAAATTTTGAAAAGATAAAATTCAGGATCATGATAGGAGCCCTGTGAACTCTACTTATTACTCCCTTCTCTTCCTATTTCTTATAAATTCTGATGTCAGTATACATGTAGTCAGTAATGTGTGTGTGTGTGTATGTGTGTGTGTGTGTGTGTGTATATATGGGAAAGAGATTTTATTATTTATTTATTGGTACTGGGGATTGAACCCACAGGTGCTTTATCACTGAGTTATATCCCCAGCCCTTTCTATTTTTTTCATTTTGAGACAGGGTCTCGCTAAGTTGCTTAGGGCCTTGCTAAATTGCTGAGGTTGGCCTTGAACTTGCGATCCTCTGTCCTCAACCTCCTGAGTTGCTGGGGTCACAGGCATGTGCCACCACACCTGACATAAATATACTTTTTATGTTCTAAAAACATGCACATTTTTCTCTTTGTAGGATGATCTTATTATGCCAACTGGTACATTTCATTTTATTTGCCTCTGTTTCTGGTGGTAAGTAAATCTTTAAAAATGGACTGGAAATAGCTTAATTTATTGGTCTTTAGGGTGGAAAACAAGAAAGCATAAGTCTAAGAAAGAAAATTGCAGTATGAGCTGCATACATACAGAAGAATCTCATGTCATTTACTCCAGGGAAGGAAATAAATTGTTTTATTTATTTTTCTTTTAAATTCCAGGAGTTTTTAAATCAGGAACAGAAATCAAGGTGAAGAATAATGGTAGGACTCTATATCTATAGCTATATGTATAATATATTTTTATCTTCATACATCTCCATTTCTATCTACCTATATAACACATATAAATGATAATGAATAAAAAAAGCAGAAGTCTTGATTTGCCTCATTGACATTTCAGTTTTTCATAAGCAGTCAGTTCAATAATACAGACACAGAATAGTGACTTTGGACTGAGAAACATCATACAAATATGCACACATAGTTTATATGTTTCAATAATGTATTGCTGTTAATTATCCACGCTATGTTGCAGCCACTAAATTTGTTTACAAATTACTTAACCAATATTCAGTAGAACATATTAATATAAGTATTTTTAGACCCCATGTTTATTCTTTATTCTTATGAAAACATAATCATTCCTTTAAAAAATGACTTAGGTGTATTGCATTTAATTCTGATATTATTGTTAAATTCTTTTCTGGCATATATGAAAAGTGGCAAAAATCTAGGTAAAGATTCAAAATAAAATAAGTGACATGTAATATATTAAACTATATCGTTCATAATTTCATTTTTATTTTTGGTTATCATCCCTCATTATGGTTATTTTAAAATTATATTCTTCTTTTATTGATAAACATGAAACATGTCAGTATTAACTCAACTGACATATTTTGGACACAGGATTCAATTACATATATACACACTTTATGCTATATACAGAACAATAACAAAAATCAACCACATGCAAGACCTTAAAATAAGTCTCAATAAATTTCGAAGTGTGAATGTTATAGAGCTCATGTTATTCAGTTACAGTGAAAAAAATAACAAAAATGTCAGCTAAAAATGTAACAAAAAATGTAGCTGGAAAATCCCAAATGTTTAAAAAGTGAATGATGAAATGCTGAACACTTTCCTAAGGGACTTGGGATAAGACAAGAATATCTGCTGTCACTTACCTTAAACATTGTACTGGAGAACCCAGTCAGCGCAGTAAGGAAAGAAGAAGAAAAAAAAAGGTACAAGATCAAAAGAAAATGAGCTCTGTTCATGGATAATATGATTGTGTACCTAGAAAACTCCAAAAAAATACCACATAAATTATTTGAGTCAAATTAAAAAGAAATCTGGATATAAATTCAATATTCAAACCAACAAGCAAAAACTCACTGATTTTTACTGGAACTAAACATTATGTCTGGATTTTAAAAATCAGTCTGCCTTTGAAATTAAATCATCCAATTAATAAGAGATATAGCCTAAGAAAATCACCACATTTATTGTTTTAAAATCTATTAAATTTACTAAATAATTAATATTCTTATTCAAAGTAATATTTTAATGTAGCACAATTGCTTTGTACCAGAAGATTGACACATGGGGTTTCCATGGTCAATAGGAATACTTTGAGGTGGGAACAGACCCTCAGTTCTTGGGAGGCTACCTTACAGAGGCTACCATACATAGAAATTGGGGAGAGGCAACAAATTTCCAAGTCATTCTTGAAATACTTATCATTTTGGGAAAAATCATGCTATATTTGGAGGTTATGTGTGCATAACTCAGAAGGTATGCTGGTGAATTTTTAAGGTAGGTCCGTGACAGGGACCTTGATCCTCTTCACTTCCACAGATCTCTGTGGCAGTTCAGTGAACACTACAGATTCCGTTCTTTTTTTTTTGGTACTGGGGATTGAACTCAGGAGTACTCGACCACTGAGCCACCTCTCCAGCCCTATTTTGTGTTTTATGTAGAGACAGGGTCTCACCGAGTTGCTTAGCGCCTCGCCATTGCATAGGCTGGCTTTGAACTCACAATTCTCCTGTCTCAGCCTCCTTAAGTGGTGGGATTATAGGCATGTGCCACTGTGCCCGGCTAGATTCCATTCTTGGAGTAATATTTCTAAACACATAAACTAAAATCAGGTAGGATTATTGAGGATATCAATTACATTTAACTATAGATTAGTTTAAATGTAAGAAATGTGATATGCGAAAGAGATGTGGTTCTTATTACCACATTATGTAACAAGATTCAGTGATAAGGAAGATCTGAAATATCTACAACTGTAGCACTTTTAACAAATCTGATTATTAGGAAAAAGTGACAGATACCATAAATACTAATGTAGTTTGTTGCTCACATTTATAATAGAAGGCCACATTTCAGTTAGAAGTTAGTGAAAATGAAGATGAAATTTCCCCTCATCAAGTTCATAGACTAACTGAATCCTATAAGCTTCTTGTAGTAGTTTCAACTGCTTTGTACCTATATTTTTTCACAAGATATTTACAGCATAATGGTTGTTACAACAACAGATATTTGAGTTACATTTTATTCTATGTAAAATATTTCCATTTTTGTTGTGTGTAATTTTTTTAACATTTTGAAGAAAAGAGTGCATAGCAGAACCTCCCAGTGGGAATCCCATTTGGAACATGCCAAGATTAAAAATTATAACCTCAGTGACGAAGGATCAAATGACCTAAAAATGTTACATACCATATGGGATATTAAATATCTCTCATAACAGGAAAAATTTTACATTTCACCCAATGTAACTTTTTTATGGGGAGACGTCGTTCAGGAAAATGTGCCATTTTGTGATTTTTTTTTTTTTCCATCTAAGGCCACTCATTCAAGAAACTGACATAAACGTGTGCTTTGCTTTGATGTCCAAGTTCAGGCACACTTTCTGTTAAGTAGAACTGTTTGCCTTGCCTCTGTCAGATTATTATCTAACTAGACATGCCCACGAAAATCCACGGTAACTTGCGCCATGTGTTGCCTCTCAGAATGTGTGACGAGGCTGTTCAAAGACTCCTACTTTCAAGGAGGGGACATTGCTACTGTGTTTACACCGAGTGCCAAGTACTGCCAAGTGGTCTGCACCCACCACCCAAGATGTTTGCTCTTCACGTATATGGCTGAATCATCAGCTGAAGATTCTACCCAATGGTAAACACTGATGTTTCCACATACAGGAACTAGAATTCACATGCCAGTTACCTACTAATAAATTTCCCTCTGTCATTTCATATAATGTACAGTTAACAACCTGAAAATAAATTGACCTTCAGTCAAAACATTAAATATGACAGAAAAATGCTATTTAGGCAGATGAGGGGGGAATATTAATGCCTCTGTGGCTTTTCCAATCTCTCTTGGGGTCTCAGTATTAAGGATGCATTTTTTTCTCCTTTTGCTCAACTTTTATCCATCTTAATCTTTCTGCTTTTTTATTAATTGATACTATTTAAGTGAGAAGTTTCTTCCAACTATTTTATTAGAAAAATTAAACACTTATAAAGATAATTTTTAAAAATAATGTAAATAATCCCCTGCCACCACCTCTTGATGGCAGCTGTTTTTGCTTTATCCACCTATATATGTACATATGTCTAGACATTTCAAGTAATTTTAAGACAACATGACATTTCATCCCTAAGCACTTCAATAACATTATCCTACCCAAAAAAAAAAAAACTTAACAAGAATTATTTTATATCATCTCATTTGTCAGCCAAATGTAATTTGCAGTGATTAATTAATATCTAATCAAAATTCACAAATTGCATTGGGTTGTTTTATAAAACTCTGGTCATATTTTTAAATTTTCTAACATTTCACCCAGCACTTTTGTTACCAAGTTGAATTAAAAAATTTAGTAATTAAGCCTTTCTGCAAATTGAAGTTGTCAACATCTTTGTGTATTATTGCCGCATACACAGATACATAATATCCTGAACTTACAAAGCTTACAGAAATCTAGGACAGGGATCAGTGAGCATTTTATTAAAAGAGCAGAGAGTAAATGCTTAGTCTTTGCTAGTCCAAAGGCAAAATCAGGGACATCCTATAAGTACTTGTATCACTACTTAACCTATAATCATTTAAAAATATAAAAACCATTCTTAGCTCATGGGTTATATAAAAACAGGCAGAGTTTCAGTGGTGTTTTAGCAACAGGCCATAGTTCACCCACTGCTGTTTGTTTCTTGTTAAGAAGTATCATTTGTGGTCTTTTAAAGGTAGGAATGTTGAAATGAAAAAACAAAGTCACAGTCTTGCTTAGAAAATATTTGGGCTAAATATTTGTTTTGGCAAGAGATAGTTGGTTTCCTCCTCTTTGGCTTTCTGTGTGCTTTTCAGACCTGTTATTTTAAAACGCAATTTCCACCTGGTAATGCTGTTTCTAAAAAACAGGTTTACTTGTGTCCTAAAAGACAGTGTCACAGAAACACTACCAAGGGTGAATATGACGGGAGCGATTTCTGGATATTCTTTCAAGCAATGCCAGCACCAATTAAGTGGTAAGATGTCTTGTTGGAACTGATAAACACTAGCTATTAGGATGATGCATATAATTATATCAGATATGGTTTTATGGCTATAAAACAAAACTCCACTTTGTGGAAATAAATTGCCCTGTTGAAGTTCTTTGAGTGTAAAAACTCTCACGCAGGTACATGCTCCCCTACCCTATGCACCACTACAGTTTATTAGAATTTCTTTTTCCTCACAAAAGGACTCAGTTCTCTTCATTCATTTATGTTCTTTCACCTTTCCAGCCTAAAACTTACTTGAAAGCCTTTATTATATATACATCAATTCCAATCAAAGGGAGAAAATACAAAGATTGAATTGACACTTGTCTCTTATAAAATTTATTTATTTATTCCAATTTGTTATACATGATAGCAGAATGCATTTCAATTCATAGCACATATATGGCCACAATTTTTATTTCTCTGATTGTATAAGAAGTAGAGTCATACCATTCATGTCTTCATACATGTACCTAGGGTGATGATGTCCATCTCATTCCACCATCTTTCCTACCCCTGTACCCTCTCCCTCCCCCTCTCCGCCCTCCCCTTTGCCCAATCCAAAGTTCCTCCATTTCTCCCATACCGCCCCCTCCCCATTATGGATCAGCATCCACTAATCAGAGAAAACATTCGGCCTTTGGTTTTTGGGGATTGGTTTACTTAGCATGATATTCTCCAGCTCCATCCATTTACCTGCAAATGCCATGATTTTATTCTCTTTTAATGCTGAGAAATATTCCATTGTATATATGTACAACAGTTTCCTTATCCATTCATCTATTGGAGGACATCTAGGTCGGTTCCACAATTTAGCTATTGTGAATTGTTAACACTTGTCTTAAAAAAAAAACCAGATACTTGAATAGGTTTATTATTGAAACAATGTCAATGAAGTTTAGGAGCTAAGAGAGGCTAGGTCAAAAAATTAAAATACAAATTAACAAGTCTGAAATTAGCAGCCCTGTAATACTTCTATGTAAAGTAGGGATTAACCAGATTAAAATAAAAACAAAGGACTTCTGAGGAAAACTGAGTGAAAAAATTGAAAGTTCAAGTCAGGAGGGATTGTTAAGAAGTTAGAAATATTGCCATGTCCCTGGGATCTGGAGGCTACTCGTATTTTCCACTTTTATTTCCAGCTTGCCACAAAGATGTTTATGTAGGCCTGGACATGAAAGGAATAAACTATAATAGCTCTACTGCCAAGAATGCTCGAGAATGCCAAGAGAGATGCACAAATGACATCCACTGTCACTTTTTCACATATGCAACAAGGGATTTTCCCAGCATAGAGCATCGGTGAGTGAGCTAAAAGCTGAGCCCAAGGGCAGGAAGACACCAGTGAAAAACAAAATGCTGACTCATTGAAATTGTTTTTCATCAATCCGAGGCTAAAGTTTATTAACTCCTAAAAGGCATTCACATAATAGCGATAACTATTGTTGTCATGAAAAGTTCATTTAAAGCCCAAGTTGGATGAGTTTGATTTATGATAGTCTGTCTTCATGACACTGTTATAAAATATGTGTGTGTAACCCACATCTTAGATAATTTCAAAAGTGCTTCACATTTACGTTGGCAATTATGAAACAACTGCAATTGGTCTGATTGCTAATTGTTTCCAGCCAAAAAGATGGTATAGTTTAACCCTACAGAAAAAAATAAAATAAAATAAATAAATAAATCTACTCATCTAATCAACACTTCTTCTAAGCTGTCATTTCACTGATGAGGAAATAAAAATTTGCAAAATTCATGGCACCACTGAGGGCTTAGTGGTGGTGCCTAAGATTCCACTCAGCTGCCTCACCTGTCAGAGGAATGTACTTCGGGGGTAATTCCATTATTTCATGTCTGTGTCCTCTATCCAAATGGTCATTTCCTATCACCTCATGTTTTTTTCCCACTTGCAGTTGGAAGAATAAAAAAAAATTTCCATTTTTATTTTTATTCAGTAATATTTGTCTGTTGAAGTACACCCAAACAGGGACACCAACCAAAATAACGAAGCTCCACAACGTGGCATCTGGATTTTCATTGAAATCTTGTGCGCTTTCTAACCTGGGTAACTACTGTTTTCTTAATGACATGGCTGAACCATTAGTTGGTATAAAGCTGATGATGTGTACAAGGAAGCTAACTTTAGATCTCTCTCTATGATCACTGATGAAATGGATCAGTGATCTTTTACCATTTTTGTGTGATAAACTTTGTTACATCCTATATAGAGTTTATGTTTAAACTTCAAGTTTAAAGTAGTCACTTCATATTTTTCTAAATTCCAAAAAAAATTTTAAAGATCTTGGGGCAAATTTAAATATTTTAATATGGAATTTACAAATACTGTGACTGGAATTTTCATAATTCTGCTGGCATATATCCTAACATGGTTTCTCCTGTCGTCCAGCTTGTATTAGGGACATCTTCCCTAGTACGGTGTTTACAGACAACAACATCGACAGTGTTTTGGCTCCAGATGCTTTTGTCTGCCAAAGCATTTGTACTCATCATCCTAATTGTTTGTTTTTTACCTTCTTTTCCCAAGAATGGCCAAAAGAATCTCAAAGGTAAGGAGTTACAATTAAGGATCATTTTTCTTTTTAAAACAGCTGATCGAAATGTCATTAAACATTCTGAATAACTGAAACATTAATCTCAATGTCTGTATCAGATAAAAATTGCAAACAATCCCTAGGTCCTCTCCCTTCCTATTCCAAACCTACTGACTGCAGATCCAATGTTTCCAAGGACTTTTCTCAATCTTCAGTTTGGGAGGTCTCTACCTGGGGCAGAGAGTTGTGTAATTGTCGATGGAATGAAGAGAATAACCATGGCTGTTAAGAAGAAGTTGAGTCTAATATCATTTGAGATAACTGAACTAGGAGCAGAAATGTCAGTGAAAATCAGTATGGGGAAGGGGTGAAAGCCTACATCAAGAGGATTGGGATGGTGGCAAAGAAGGGTTCAAGAATGGAGACTCTGTTTCTCTACTAATGAAAGTTAATAAGAGACAACATAAAAAGCAGAGAAAATTTCTTCAGTCTTCAAAGGGACACTTGCTGAGGTTGTTGCACCTCACTGACAAGATTCATTAAAAAAAAAGTAATTTAATTTAAAAAACAGTATTAAGTCAGCTTTCAACCTAGATTTTATATATCTGAACTGGAAATCTCAGAGCCCTTGGCATTTGCTTGACATGATTGCCCACTGTTGAGGAGAGCATTACCCTAGAGCAATCCAGCGAGGTAAGCTGTGGAGTTCCTTGTCCATCAGGTAAGCCTCATTTCCCATTGAGTGAGGTTTCAATTTCAGGACCTGTCACAGAAAAATGTATCTGTTAATTTCATTTACAAAGAAAATTCAACACACTTTATTTGATGCCTATTATATATCAGGCAGTGTTCTAGTGACACCACTAGTAAACTAAATAGACACAAATTTTACCTCTTTGGACCAAGATGGAGATGATAGAAAAGTGTTCAGATTGGGACATATTGTCATCTAGAACCAATAAGAGTTACTGATGGATTGGATGTAGGTTGTGAAGGAAAGAAGAAAGAGTCTGATACATTTGGCCCAAAGGATTTGGAAGGATGGAAATACTAATAGCTGAGATGTGGAAAATTTCATGAAAGGCAGAGGTCAGAAGAAGAGATGCCTTTTAGACATCTAGGTGAAAATGTTGAATAGGCAATTGGAAATAGAAGTCAGATTCAGAAGGGAGATTTATACTCTAGATGTTAGGGTATTCCCAGAATATAGCTGATAATTCAGATCATCACATGGGTTAGAGCATCAGCTGACTGAATGCAGAGAGAGAAGAAAGGATGTCCAAAGACAGAGACTTAGAGCCTCAAAAAATTCAGAAATTAGAAAGATGACTGCCATTTTGTGATAAGTGCTTCTCTTTTTCTTTGTCCTATTTATTTCCTTTTATAAAATTACCAATCAATATTTACAAAAGGATCAATACATTTGATCCTTAACAGAGGGTTGATAGGAACATGGTGGCCACAAGGCAAGATGTGACTATTTAAATTTTAATAAATTTTAATTAATTAATTAAATTGATTAATTAAAATAAAATTAAAAATTCACTTCCTCAACTGTCTTAGTCACATTTGAAATGGTGGAAATCTACGTGTAGCTTGCATACATAGATACATTGTATGGCATAGATAGAGAATATTTCTATCATTCAAGAAAGTTCTATTCAAGAGTGATTTTGTGCTGCTAAGGAAAAGCCACTCCCTTCCAGGAAGAGGCTGCCAGGGTGCAGAGTCAACAATGTATTTCACTATCCACTTCTAAGCTGGAACAACCCTGGATAGGAGACTTCTAGGGAGCATGAAAATACTTGAATCTTTGAGGTAGACTAGGAGTGTTGAAAGGAAGGAAATAAAGAAGGGTATTGACCATAGAGCAAGATCTGAAAGTTTTTAGAAATCCCGATGATGTAGTTTTGAAAATTTGTCTACACCTCTGAGTCATGAGCTGTGACTCAATAATCCATGAAGGGTATTTTCAGAATAGGAACATTTTCACTATTCATGCCAATGTGAATTGTCTTTACTTTTAAGATGTGCTATAAAAAATGTTCTTTCCTTCTGATATATTTTATGTGACATATTTCTATTTCCCTTTTTCATATCAGAAATCTTTGTCTCCTGAAAACATCTGAAAGTGGATTACCAAGTACACGCATCAAGAAGAGTAAAGCTCTTTCTGGTTTCAGTTTACAAACCTGCAGGCACAGCATCCCAGGTGAGCAGTGAGCATACTTTCTTCCCGTTGAGATCAGCCATTCTCAAGGAAGCTGATGTATGGTTCTGTGTCTCATATGTGATATGTGATTTGTTATCTAGTCTTCTGTCATTCTTCATTTTACCATGACACTGACTTCTTGGGAGAAGAACTGGATATTGTTGATGTGAAAAGTTATGAAGCCTGCCAGAAAATGTGCACCAACGCCATCCGCTGCCAGTTTTTCACCTATTCCCCACCTCAAGAATCCTGCCATGAAAGGAAGTAAGACAAACGAAGGGGTCAAGTTCATAGATAACACCTGTCCCATGTCTTTGGGAAGGGCATTATGTTTATACTATTTTTTTTCTAATTATAGGGGCAAATGTTACTTAAAACTTTCTTCCAATGGATCTCCAACTAAAATACTTCATAGGAGAGGAGGCATCTCTGGATATACACTAAGGTTATGTAAAATGGATAATGGTAAGTCTAAAGTCACTTGAAAAAATATCAGAAGGAGTTGTTCTGCACTGAATATAGCATGACTAAGATCGTCACTAATAGCCACAGAGGGAAGAAAAGGAGTAAAATAACAAATTTAGCTATTTTCTGTTACTTTTTTGTTCACATAAGCTAATTGCATTTTAAAGGTATAAATTGATTTGACTAAACTCTACATTGCCTAGTCCGAATTGAATATGTGTTTAAATTCAGAGCATTTATATGACCAACATGTCATGATGAGACACACTCAGACAATGCTTGTATAACTGACTCTTGTTCTCAGTGCCAAGCATCTTTCTTATTACCCTTGATGATTGAAATATCTCATACCTTGATAAGTCAAAGTATTCACTTTCCTCTCACTGGATCTTCAAGTGAAGCATAAGTAACCAGCATGTCTTAAAAATTATGCATTTATTCCATACTGAAGTAACTTCTTTTTTCAGAGACTATGGTTCTTTCAGATTTCCCTGCAAAGCTCTGCAGACTTATGAATACTGGCAAAGATTTTTAAAATATTTTTAATTTATAACAATGAGTGTGGTAGGTTGTAAATAAAAAGATCATCTAGATTATACAAAGCTTATAATTATACAAATAATAATAAAAATTAGCTTAGTAGTGTTTCTATGCTAGCAGCTAATTTCTTAGCACAGTAGCAAGAGATGATTTGCAGGTAAATAGAATTATTCTAAGGGACAGAATCCATTGGGAAAGAATGTACCACAAACACTTCTCCCTATATTACCATAACACCCTGTTAGACTATTTGTTTTGCTTAATAACCAAAATTTTAATGGACTATAAGTTCAGATGAAACCGAGATTTAATAAGTAAAATGGAAATGATATTCATACCTTGTAATAGTTTAGAAGTATAAAACTCTTTTGTATCAGATTATTCTCTATACTGAAAAAGTGATTCAATACTTAACTCTTGAGAACTTGTTTTGTAGTATATACAGATGTTACATTATGTCCAGTATCAATATCCTAACTAGCAATCTATGCCTTCCCATAATTTATAGAGGCTCTGAGGAGAATGTTTGGGTGGCCTAAGCTTCTTTAGAAAGCAAGTCAATTAAATTGTTATCTCATACTTTCTCTATTTTCCTCACAATAAACTTACCTTAAAAGGAGCACTCAAAAGAATTCTGTTGTCTTAATTCAACTTCCTATCATTGGAAGAGACTCTTAGCAAACTTTGTTAAGTGATGCTGGCATGGTTTAAAAGTGGGAACCAGCATGTACCTTGATAAATTGCAGATTCCATTTCCACCCCTTCTCTTTCATTTTCTTCTCTGTTGAATTTATAGACTGACCAGTGGAAGTTATAGACTATATCAAGTATAGGTTGATAGCTCAGAAGAAAATATAAAACAAACAAATAAACTCATGCATTATTAGTGCAGAGGCTTCTGAATTTAGTGAATTAGATAACTAGGTTTTATGGCACTATATTAGATGAAATAACACCCTAATATAAGAGGGAAAATATGAGCTGTTTATCATGTCCTGTCATTGATCTACAGTACAGTTTAGTTATCTGAAGATACCTAACAATGCCTAAAGGAAATACTTAACACCAAATATAATGGTGAAAATCATATTTTTAGCATTTTATCTAACAAGAGAAATAAAATAGAATGAAAATCAAGACCTATGTTCTGTACCTAATAAGGTCTTGATTGAGTTATTTATAACATATCTTAGTTATTGCTTACTTATTAATTTCCCTAAACTTTAAGGGCTATAAGGAAACTATAAAGGCTTCCCAGAAACTTTAAGGAAACTATAGGGGCTTCCCAGAAATTCCAGAATATAGTTAAAATCTTCAAAAGGGCCCTCCAACACTAATTTCCACCCTATCCATTCTTAAATGAGAATTGTCTTTTCAGATGTACAGAAACACATCATGCTCATTCTTATTTTAGCTTGCTGTTAACTATTGTCAACATTAAAGTCCTTTCTCTTATGCCCTCCTTCTGCTTGAAATTTACCCCCAAATTATATGCTCATTTTCCCATGGCAAAAAGAAAAAACTAGAAAGACGTTTTACACCCACAAAACTAATGAATGGACCATCTTCACTGTCAGAGTTTCTGATCTGAGGTGGGGCTCAATAATTGACATTTTTAACGAGTTCCAAGGTGATGCTATTGGTCTGGGGACCATGCTTGGCCAACATTGCATGAGAAGAACCATCAGTGAAACTACTTTGTGGTATCAGACGAGGACAACAGCATTCTTTTGAGCATGTAATTACAAGATGACTTGTTTATTCCATTTTTATGTGCATGTTTTGCTTTACCAACTTAATTATGTAGTCTATTCTAGTCAGGGTCATGGTAAACTTGACCTGAACTGAAGGAAAGTTTCCTTCCTTTTGTTCCTCATGGAGCATAGCCACTGGTGGAAAATGAAGACACAAGAAGCTATTTATTGGGCTGGGGATCTAGCTTAATTGGTAGAGTGCTTGCCTCACATGCACAAGGCTCTGGGTTCAATCTCCAGCACCAAAAAAAACAACAACAACAACAACAACCCACGCTACTTACTGCATTCTTTCTGTTGTAGAGTGCACAACCAAAGTCAAACCCAGAATTGTTGGAGGAACTGCATCTGTTCAAGGCGAATGGCCATGGCAGGTAACACTACACATCATGTCACCCGTCCAGAGACACCTCTGTGGAGGCTCCATCATCGGAAACCAGTGGATATTAACGGCTGCACATTGTTTCTATGGGTCAGTACAGTGCTGTTTTTATTAGTTTGCCATCCTCATACCACTTAGCATATTAACAAATACCATAAAAAGTAAATTATCCTATCCTATTTGCTACATGAATTTTTACCTTTTTTTAAACTTTAGCAGGAAACAAGCAAACAAAAAGCAAAGAGAAAGGACCATTCATGGTTTACTAGCATCAGAATAGGTGCAGGAACATAACTATTCATTACACATTTAAGTGCAAACACATCCCTTCACCTCACCCCAAATACAGAAAGACTTCATTTTCTCAAATTGGATTCCCTGGGTCACTTTCAACATTGGCCAGACAAAAAAGCTTAGCTTGGGGAGTAGATGAATGTATGTAACCCGGGGAATTTAAATTGATTAAACTTCCTTTTAGCTGCTTCAGCATTCCCTGAGTTGTCTCCAGAGGGTTTTGTATATTTGCTTTAGTTATTGTTTTCTTATCAGGATGCAGCATACTCATAACTCAGAAATACATTTGAGGACAACAATCCTCTTCACTTTTTACATATGGGAAAATTGAGTACAGAAAGTCCACATGAATTTCTCAGGGTCACAGCTGGTCAATGGCAGAGGTGAAACTAAAACCCAGGACTCTTCATGGATTGTGTGTGTATATACATGATGAAGAATGGAAAGAGCCTTCATTTTGTGTGTTTAGTTAAATGCTAGTCCAGTACTTTCTTTGTATGGGGAATATGTGATTGTAATTTTGAGGATGAAATCACTTCTTTCAACTTAAAAGGCTACACTATTGGCAGAAAACATTATTATTATTATTATTATTATTATTGTTATTATTATTTTGGTACCAGGGATTTAACTCAGGGGTACTCAACCGCTGAGCCACATCCCCAGCCCTATTTTGTGTTTTAGGTAGAGACAGGGTCTCACTGAGTTGCTTAGCGCCTCGCCATTGCTGAGGCTGCCTTTGGACTCGCGATTCTCCTGTCTCAGCCTCCCAAAGTGCTGGAATTACAAGCATGAGCCACCATGCCCGACTAGAAAACATTTTTTTAAAAATTAATTTTTAAATTGTAGATGGACACAATAGCTTTATTTTATTTATTTATTTTTATGTGATGCTGAGGTTCGAACCCAGTGCCTCAGGCATGCGAGGCAAGTGCTCTACTGATGAACTACAATCCCAGCCACGGAAAATATTATTAAATATTTTAATAGCTATGCAGTTAAATAGCTATGCAGCTCAGAATGTTTAGAAATTGTTTAGTGAAGGAAATTTTTCTTCCTCTATTGTTTTCTCCTCAGTGTAGAGTCACCTAAAATTCTGCGCGTCTATAGTGGCATTATAAATCAATCTGAAATCAATGAAAGTAGTTCTTTCTTTGGGGTTCAAGAAATAATAATTCATGATCAGTATGAAATGGCAGAAAGTGGATATGATATTGCCTTGTTGAAACTGGAAAACACCATAAACTACACAGGTACGTAGCATTTTAAGTGGAAAGTTGTCTACAAAGATGACCTAGATAAAATGTTTAACCTTACAAGATCCATGGCTTGACCCTACCAACCAGTCTTTCCAAGGAGAGGGTCTAGAAAGCTAGTCTTTCACTCTGTTAAGACTGACACACTTGCCTAGTTATGTGATCATATTTTGAGAATTTAGGTGGAAAGGTAAGTTTTCTTCAAGCTGTCATGTGCATGGCATGACATAATTTTATAATCTATTGGACTATTAAGAATGATTTAACTTAGTATCTTCCTTTTAGGATATATAACATGTAACACTGAATATGAGAGATGAAAATACACAAAAGAATGCAAAAAATGAATGTAATAAAGAAAAGAATATAAAGTGAAACAAGAGAATCTCTTCTGGGAAACAAAATATATATTATTTCTGATAACCAAACTATGATTTTTAAAATTTAGACTCTCAACGGCCCATATGCCTACCTTCCAAAGGAGATAGAAATGTAATGTATACCGACTGCTGGGTGACTGGATGGGGGTACAGAAAACTAAGAGGTAAAAAATAATGCTCTAAGATATACTGCATCCTAAAAATAAAAACAATAGTTTAAGCACAAACTTTTCTACTCTATCACATCATATAGTTAAAATGCAAGTCAAATAACTATTCAGTTACAGGAAGCATATTAATAAAAATGCAAAGAAAAAATACCCAAGTGAGGATGAGATCCTGTCTGTTTAATTAGAAACTTTAAGTGTGATTAAACCTACTTAAAGATATTTTTAATGATATTTAATCGGAGACCTAACGCTTTTCAGTAGATGTCCTAGCTTGTTATCCAATTATTTTCTCTGGGAAATAATTCTAGTTAGAATTGTAATTAATTTTTAAATTTATTAAATTAACAAAATGTACATACAATAATGGGAATAATGTCTTCTTTATACTCTGCAATTATAAAATGTCTATAAGGTAAATCTAATATTTTTTCTTTCTAGATTTTCATAGAGGTATGATTTTCATTTTTTAAAATATTTTTTGGTTATACATGTACACAGTGTCTTTATTTTGTTTACTTATTTTTATGTGGTGCTGAGGATCAAACCCAGTGCCTCACACGTGTGAGTGAGCCACAACCTCAGCCCGATTTTCATTTTTAATATATCTGCATATATATATGTTTACAATATTGTAATATGGTTATATATGTTATATGTACTATATATGTATATATTATATATGAGTATATATTGTACATATGTATATATGGTATATATATGTGTGTGTGCTATATGTGACTATATTTTGTATATATGCATATATGGTATATATGTATATATATTACATACATATGTGTATGTATGTATAGATAGATAGATAGATAGATAGATAGATAGAAAGAATATATGGTTATTTCACTAAAAACGTAAAAACAATTTTTTTCAGACAAAATACAAAACACTCTTCAGAAAGCCAGGATACCTTTGGTGTCAAATGAAGAATGCCAGACAAGATACAGAGGGCATAAAATAACCAATAAGATGATCTGTGCGGGCTATAAAGAAGGAGGGAAGGATGCTTGTAAGGTAAGAGGGTGTCCACCCACTAGACATCTTCAAATTGGAGTGTCTGATACATTTTTAAAAAGCAGTCTTCAGCCAATGAGCAGAGATGCTGAATTTGTGTTACTTGAACTGAAATCTAAATGAGACAACCTGGATGCATTGAGCAATTGGGACTTTTTGGAGTTTATGAAGGGCCAGGACAGAATTTTAGGCAGAATGACTCTGAACAAAATATGTTTTAAGACAGTTAGTGTCTGAGTGACCAGGGTACTTTTTCTTTTCTCCCCTTTCCATAGGGAGACTCAGGGGGGCCCCTGTCCTGCAAGCACAATGAGGTCTGGCATTTGGTGGGCATCACAAGCTGGGGCGAAGGCTGTGCTCAGAGAGAACGGCCAGGCATTTACACCAACGTGGTCAAGTACGTGGACTGGATTTTGGAGAAAACTCAAGCTGCATGAAGAAGTCTCCAGGTGCCTTTGGCTCCCTGAATGACATGCCAGATTGCTCCCTGGAAGAGGGAAGAAGGTGTTGTTATCCCTAAAGAAGACCTCCATGACAGCACATCTCCTCCACAGTCACAAGTCCAACAGGCATGGTATTTGTAAGAAAATACCCCAAAGAAAACAAACTCATTTTTAAAACTCCCATTCGTAGATAAGCACGATTGTTTTCAGCATCCAGTTTCTCGCTTTCTGATCACACTGTCACTCAGTCAAAGAAACACTATTTTTGAAGATTAAAATATGGCAAGTATATCAGAAGAGTATCAAGTACTGGCACCAAGGAATCAGGTAGAACTGCTAAAAGAAACCACCACAAAAAAAGATTCATTAAATGAAAGCTAAAAGTGGAGGAATGGAAACAAGGGCAGTCCCCATCAATTTGCAAGAATCTATCCTCTGCCTGCACTGACATATTTCTTCTAAAAAGAAGTAGACTGAATTCACTAAGAGGCTTTTAGAATGGTCAAAAATTCTTGTTTTTTTCTATGTTTAATATGTATATTTTTTCAATTTAGTTTGAGTAGGCATAAACTAAATGTGAATGTGAATGAAGACTCCAGAATTTCTCTATGGGAGAGGACTGGGAACAACAATTTACCTGGAAGAGATACCTTAATGGACAGATCTTAAACATGTACTTGCCTGGAAAACTATTTGTGCACAGATGGTATATTTAAATGCAGCATTTAGAGAGGGAGAAGTTGATGGAAAAAAGAGAAGCCAGCCAACCTCCTGCCCCAAAGCAAAGCAGCCTTGGGCAGAAATTAATATAAAATGCATCCATATTACAGGAAAGACAATTTGGAGCAAATGGATGGTTATGGTAGCAAGTTTAGCATGTCTATATAGTTTCCTGTATTCTAAACACTAGGTTTTTTCTTTCCTGTAAATATTTACCTGATTATTGTTCTGGTATAGTTCAATAACCTAGAATTTGAACTGCTTTTGATCTGTGCTAATAGCTGGACAATTTATCCAATATGAAACATATTTATTAAACACAATTATGTGATAGTATCAACCTGAGCTTTGGGGATACACGGTGAGTAAATGATTTGTTCTTAGGTTCATGAAGTTTACTGTCTACTTAGCATGAACAACAAAATAAAATACTTGCACATAATATGTAATTTTAAACAGAAATTAGAAGGATACACCAGGTTTTATGAGATGAGAAAGGAAGACAGGCACTTGGGGAAAGTTCAAGATTAGGATAAAAAGGTTTTCCTGAGGAACACAAAACAACAGCAAACGATGTAAAATAAGGCATTATTATTTCCATGATAACAATACAATGTTTTTTACAGGAGGAAAAGACAAATCAACTTACAAATATTTTCTATTCATTTCTCCATTTCCCCACTAGATGGCACTTTTATACCTCTGTTAAATTTTAAAGCCTTGTGAGCAGAGCCCATTTAATTTATATGTTGAAACAAATTCTTTGTATATGTAATATCTGGGAACATTAAATCAAATCAACTGCTTCAATCCAAATGTGTTTGACTTTTCAAATATAATTGTAAATATCTAGTTCCTAGATAGCAGTTTCTCCTTTAAACCATGTGCCCATCAGTCCCTCAGTCTCAAGGCCTCTCCTACCCATACTAACTAGCCTGAGTCCCTAGGGGAGAGTCCACCCTGGGTTGGCATGCACTGAGCTGTCCTCCACAAACACCTGTGGGACAGCAGAGGAAGTGCTGGCCTGTGTCCCACCAACCTTTCCCTGTTGTTACCTGCCTTCCAGCAAGTGCCAGTGGCTCAGGAACCTTCTTGCCATCTCTCTGTGGTTTCACTTAAACTGTGCTGTCCTCCCCACCCTTCTATGTCCCCAAACCTCTCTTCATATCTTCCACACCTGCTTTGCTGAATGTGGGCAACAGATTACTCTCAGTTGATTCATCAAAGAATTATTAAGATTATGTTTTACTTAAGAAAAAAAAATAAACCAGGCTGGGTGCAGTGGAGCATGCCTTGTAATCCCAGTGGCTTAGGAGGCTGAGGCAGGAAGATGATGAGTTCAAAACCAATCTCAGCAACTTAGCGAGGTCCTAAGCAACTTAGCAAGAAGACCCTGTCTCTAAATAAAATATGAAAAATATTAAAAAGGGCTGGGGATGTGGTTCACTGGTTAAAAGCCCCTGGGTTCAATCCCTGGTACCAAAAATAAAAAATAAAAATTATATAATGAAAATTGGTTCATAACAGAAAGAAAAGATGGAAGAAAACAGACAGGAAGACATCTTTATATTATTTAAATGGGTTTCCCTCAAAGTGTCCCTCCTGTGTTCCCAGGGCAGCAGTATTGGGGCTTGGTCCCTAGTGCAGTGATATTGGAGAGTGCCAGGGACTTTTGGGGGGAAGGGTAGTACGGAGTGCTTAGGACTGCAAGTGGGGAGGTGTCCACACAGGGGTTTATGGGACCTGTCTCTCAGTCTCGCTCCACTTTCTGGCTTGAGATTCAACCTTTTGCTTTGATAAACCATTCTGCTATGATGTACCACTCATCAGAACTGTCACCCTTACCAGAACTGAGTCCTTGGAGGCACCTTGCCTTTGAATCTCCAAAACTGAGCTAAACAAGCCTATTTTCTTCATAAGTAGCCTGTCTCAGATATTTCCTTATAGTGACCCAAGCTGACTGATATAATCCACCCCCCACCCCCAACACACACAAGACACACACAAGACACACACACACACACACACACACACACACATTGACAATATGGACACCATCTCTCCAAGACTCAGGAGTCAGGCTTCTCCATAGAGGCTGGATTACTAACTCTGAGTTTCCTTTCCTCTGCCCCTCAGCATCGTCAGGCCCAGCTTCTGCATACTGTAACCATACAGTCCATGGGGCAAAAGCGGGTTTTATGGGGCTGAGGCTTACAGTGTTTTGTGACGATGACATAGAAAGCCTTCTAGCGACCGACCTTCAATCAGAATTTGGTTGTCCACTTCATGGGAACAGAGAAAGCTGGAGGTATGAATCTTCCCCAACTTGTGCACAGTGTCTCACAAGTTAGTCATCTGGTTAGTGACTCCAAATAGACAAAAAGGAAAGAAATTGTTGAAATTTGGTGATAAATTATAAGGAAGGGAGTGTAGATGCCACTCTTGAAAAAATAGTATGAAATCTGCATAGCTGCTAGGTGCCCACCAGAGGGCGCAGTGATCCTGCAAATGTAACCTCTGAACTCCAGATTCTGGCCTCTGGAGAAGTTGAGCTTTAACTGCCATTCGCTTCTCAATTCACTTGCACTATGTTCAACCTGCCCCCCTCGGGGTTCCAAGAAGAACTGCAGCCTGATTCCAACAGGAGAACCCTTATTATAATTCAACCCTGCTAACCAGAGACAGTTAATAAGGAAGAGGGAGTTGTGCAGATCCCTGGAAAGACTCAAAGAGCATCAATTTGTATCTGGTTCCCAAGACCAACTTAGAAACCATTCCACCAGGGCTGCTTGAGTAGTGCAGCAGGGCCTGAAATGGCCATCACATCAGGAAGGAAGAAATGAAGGAAGGAAGAAAGGCAAACAGGCCAGCCTTTCAGAAAGAAAGCCCCAGAGGTGCCCCTCTGTTAAGAGCAGCAGGTTTTTGAGGGCCACATATTTGTGGAAATGAGACCTTAGGAAGTCAAATGTTATTCACATGTAAGCCATTCAATACAGTCTGTTAGAAAATGCAGAGCAAACTTTTATACAAAAGTGTTATTTTGGAATGAATTTAAGGTCAAGAGCTCTCTTTTAAACTTATCCTAAGAAATGATTGCTTCAAAGAGCAGGATTCAAAGATGCAAATTTCCCCCATTAGTTACTTTAGAATACTGCACATGTGGTGGGAATTGTCATGTGGATAAGTCCTCAGTGGCAGGAGTTGTCGTGGTAACAGGATTTATCATAAACAGGGAAATAGAATCCAGATTTGGATTGAAAGTGAGGTAAAATTGTATTGGATGTAAATGGACCTAACTGATTTGACCTCTCAGTAAATATCTCTTCCTTGCCCTCTGTTTCCTGATAACAGGACAGAGGTACACACACACTAAAGATCTTTCTCCACCACCTCTCTGAACACAGAGGTCAATCCTCCCTTGGTGGACACAGAAATAGCACGAGCAGACATAGAAAAATCTGCAACAGACTTACCCACTTTCTCATGGTTTTTCCACCTGTGAACCTGAAGCTTCTTAATTCCTTATCTTGTCACACTGAGATTTATTGCTTTTTGTTACAATACTTCTTAAACAAGTCTCCTAAGCCACTGAGTGAAGAAAACAACTTTCCCAAGAGAATGACTTCTCCAGCACAAAGGTACCCTGCAGGTGTAATAAACTCGCTTGTGTTCTTCTTCTCTTGTTAATCTTCCCTGTGTTAACCAGAATCTGTCTCTGTGTTAACCAGAATCTGTCCTAGCTAAGAACCCACCAGAGTTAAGGGAAATTCTGTTTTCTCCCCTTTATGCCCTGTCCTCTGCCTTCAGGCATCCCATCTTGCAGCTGGCATGAAAGATTTACTGAGAAGAGGACAGGATATTCTGATAGAAGGACTTGAGGTGGGGTTCAGCAGACAAAGCCAGGTCAGTGGAGCTCTGGCCATAGCAACAAGTGTGGAACTTACAGGTTTCCTATGCATTGCTCATGCACGAATAGTAGGGTCTGTATAGATGTTCTTAACCAGTCCCTGTCCATCTTAAACACCACAATTTTGCTGCTTCGTTAATTTTGCGAACAGACTCTTTGGTGTATTTGATAGTTCATTTGAAATGCAAGCAACCACCTACGATTAGGGCATTTCACATGCTCACCAGCCAATCCTGCACTGTTACAGGAACCTGTTGCACACATGTCCTTCACTGTTGATACTGGACTCCGCACTTGCATTCTTCCTTCCCCTAATCTGGTTTCAACCCAGGAGCCAAAATGACACCATTAAAACATCAGTCTAAGCCGGACGCGGTGGCTCAAGCCTGTAATTCCAGCACTTAGGGAGGCTGAGACAGGAGAATTGCGAGTTCAAAGCCAGCCTCAGCAATGGTGAGGTGCTAAGCAACTCAGTGAGACCCTGTCTCTACATAAAAAACACAAAATGGGGCTGGGGATGTGGCTCAGTGGTCGAGTGCCCCTGAGTTCAATCTCTAGTACCAAAAAAAAAAAAAAATCAGTCTAATTGTGCTAGTCTTCCTCTCAAAGACCTCCAGTGGCCTCCTGCCACACTCAGAGCAAAAACCAGCATTCTTATAAGGAAGGATCCACAAAATACATGCCTAGCATAGAGATGAGAGAGTCCAGCAGTGTTTCCTCCTGAAGAAGTAAATAAAAGAACCAATGAATATGGAAATAGTCCTAAAATAAATGACTAGACAGGCAACATAACAGGTTTCTGGTCATATTTCAAATGAGTTTTTAATATACTCTCACTTAATATTTTTCATCTCCAGTTATTATATTTTTGCAGAATGAAAAGGTCCTGTACTGCTTACTTTAAAGGGGTCCTAAATTAAATCTAAGCACAACTAAAATTCAAGAAGAAGCTGTTTCCTTTAAATCAATTCTTAGTATCATTGTATCTTACAGTGAAACCTTAGAGTCATGCTATTAGTCAGATATTAGCATTCACATCTAATTCCCTGTTATGTCATCCCCCCCAAAACATTATCTGCCTTCTTTAATCCTCCATCTTTTTCTGTGTTTTAACATGATACTGCCCCATAAATACTTTTTTAAACATTTTTTTAAAGTTGTAGATGGACACAATACTTTTATTTTATTTATTTATTTTTAATGTGGTGCTGAGGATCAAACCCAGTGCCTCACATGTGCTAGGCAAGTGCTCTACCTGAGCTACAGCCCAGCCCATAAATACTTTTAAGAAGTAAAAAGAAATCACACTGCATTTTGCAGTGCTCAAGGCTGCCACCATTAAACTGATGCCATGAATGATAGTTTACTAACGGGATGAAATTGTTTTAAATTTCTTACTTTTAAAAATATTTTCCTATTGAGAAGTTGTTTTCTAAGCCTGAAGCTGACCTCTAGAAGTGGAGACTGGTGTGTAGAGGAAGGTGTGGGCAGAGAGGGTGTGGAGGCTGAACAACTGTCCTCCCCTTTGTCCCCAAATGTCCTTCCCGATCCCCAGATTCTATGAATATGTTACCTTACCCAGAAAAGGGAACTTGGTGATGTGATTAAGGTAAGAATCTTGAGATGTGAGAGTATCCTGGATGAGCCAGTGGGTCTGATGTCAGTCATCCTTAGGCTCCTTTTAACCAGAGTCAGTGTAGAAGACATGATCACAAAAGCAGAAGACTGGTGTGACATAAGAAAGCAACCATGAACCCCGCAATATGAGTAGCCTCAGAAGCTACAAAAGCAAGGAAATGATTCCCACTCGGAGCCTCCAGAAGGGTCACAGCCCTGCCACCCCTCGACTTTAACCAGTAGGATTAAATCTGGACTCTGGCCTCCAGAACTGTAAGATAAATTTGTGTTGCTTTCAGCCATCTACGCATAGTAATTTGTTACAGCGGCAATAGGAAATGAATGCTTTAAGAACTTGGCTAGAGATGGACATGACTGCTTTATTTCATAAAACAAATAAAAGCATTCATGGATAAACTAAAAACTTTATTTTATGTGGGCAGACAAAAGATCTGTGGCTGCTAAAAGGCTACCCTAAATACAAACTCTATTATTCCAGATGGCCATCTGTATTAGTAGATTTCCCTTTATGTGCCCTAAGACTAATGATTTTTTTCACCATTTTTTGAAACTCTACATCTGCGTAAGGCAGGCTGTGGAAGAAAAGGCAGAGGGGGAACACTCAAGAAGTGGCCTCCACCTGGAGCTACTGTAGTAAAAAGTCAGAGAGGCAGTTAACCACGCCTCAGCCAATTGCTCTTTAGCCCACAGAAACTCATTAGCATCATTAATGTATTCAGATGAGTGTACTTAGATGAGCTGATTTTGCGTGTGAAAAAATAAGACTGGGCAACACAAATCTGGCTTTTATCTCTCCCAATTTAACCATATTCATAAATGCATAGACTTTGAGGAAAATTAGTTTCTTTCAAGTAAAACATCCTCCCTTCCTATAAGAAAAATATGGTGGCCGTATAGTAAAACACAATTTAGGTGCAGATGTTCTTCTTAGGGGGCAAGAAGACATGGGCTGAAATACACTCCATCACCTACAAGTCTGAATGACTACTTTGCTGTTGATATTTTCTGTACTCTTGATTAAATGAGTTGTAATCTTACTAGGTGCATGTCGATTCCCTCCAGTAAGGAACCTGGAACTGTTTTCACATCTAATCAGTTTGCAAGGCCTGTGGTCCCAACTTCAGCACCCCTGCACATGTCTACCTTTCATCTTTGCTGCTACCAAACAAAAACTAGCCACCAGCAGCTCTTTCCATTCAAACTCACATGAGATTCTCCTGACAGTTACCCTAGCCCTCACTTTTTACTTTCTTACAAATCATTTTTCATGAGTAAATCAAACTTTTCAATACAGAAATCAGGTTATAAATTCCCTACCTAAATTCTTCTAGGTCTTTGATTTTTATCTAAAATTGTTAGGTAGTACCTAGCAATGAACAGGGAAATGGCAAGGTCACAAGCATTCTTGAAATTACTTTAGGGTCTTCTTTAAACTATTTTCAAAGTGGAAGAGAAAGCAAAGTGTGACAGCTGATTTGTAGACAATAAACAGAAGCAAAGAGCTAATTGGAAAATATGTCGAAAGAAAAGGATTAATGAAACTAACTCTTGACAGGGTTCACTGAGGTTGGTATAAAACTAGGAATTGTGGCTATAAATGTTTCCACTTGCCGTGAAGGAAAACTCCTTTAGTAGTGCAGGTGTACTAAGGTAACTTCTGACAAGCTACTGACCCCAATGCCCACATTAACATGGGATTGACTTGTAGATGAAGCCCCCCTAAATAGGATGGCCATCATGACTATTATGGGGAGGACCAACTAAGGTCAAAATTCCACTGTCCAACATGAAGGAGGAGTTGAAGACCTGATGGGGAAGGTTGCTGAAGGAGGACCCTAGTTCTCCTGGTAAACACTGAACAATAATGAATTTGGAGACAGTATTGCCTTCTTCGTCATTCTTTGCAGTCTACTCTCTCTCTTGAGAATGCTCTCAGTTTACGCCTCAGTTTGCTTTTACTTTATTTTCACTTTACATTTTTAAAAAATTAGTTCTTATCAGTTATACATGACAGCAGAAAGCATTCCGATTCATTGTACACAAGCAGAGCAGAGTTTTTGACTTCTGTGGTTGTACATGAAGTAGTCACAATGTTCGTGCAATCATACTGGTACCAAGGGTGATGATGTCGGTCTCATTCCACCATCTTTCCTGACTCCATACTCCCTCCCTCCTTCCCTTTGCCCTATCCAAAGTTTCTCCACTCACCCATGCCCCTCCTCCTATTATGGATTAGCATCCACTTATTAGAGAGAACATTTGGCCCCTGGATTTTTGGGATTGGCTTATTTTGCTTAGTATGATATTCTCCAAGTCCATCCATTTACCAGAAAATGCCATAATTTTATTCTATTTTAATGCTGAGTAATATTCCATTGTGTATATATACCACAGTTTCTTCATCCATTCATCTATTGAGGGGCATCTAGGTTGCTTCCACACTTTAGCTATTGTGAATTGTGTAGCTATAAACATTGAAGTGACTGTGTCACTACAGTATGCTGTTTTTAAGTCTTTTGAGTATAGATCAAGGAGTGAGATAGCTGAATCAAGTGGTGGTTCCATTCCAAGTTTTCTAAGGAAGCTCCATACTACTTTCTTGATTGGTTGTACCAATTTGCAGTCCCACCAGCAATGTCTGAGTGTGCATTTTCCCCCACATCCTCACCAACAGTTATTGTTGTTTGTGTTCTTGATAACTGCCATTCTGACTGGCATGAGATGAAATTTAGTAGTTTTGATTTGTATTTCTCTAATAACTAGAGATATTAAACTTTTTTTATAAGTTTGTTGATCAATTGCATATCTTCTTCTGAGAAGAAGAACTCTTTAGCCCATTTATTGATTTGGTTGTTTGTCTTTATGGTGTTAAGTTTTTTGAGTTGTTTATAAATCCTAGAGGTCAGTGCTCTATCTGATGTGCATGTGGCAAAAAATTGCTCCCAAAATGTAGGCTCTCTCTTCACCTCATTGATTGTTTCTTTTGCTGAGTAGCTTTTAGTTTGAATCCATTCCATTTATTGATTCTTGATTATATTCCTTGCACTTCAGGAATCTTGTTAAGGATTAATTAATCTTGTTAATTCAGGGCCAATGACATGATTCTATACTAAGAGGATCAAAAAAACTCAACCAGAAAACTTCTAGAATTAATAAATGAATTCAGCAAACTAGCAGGATATAAAATTAATACCCATAAATCAAATGCATTTCTATTAATCAGTGATGAATCTTCTGAAAGAGAAATTAGGAAAGCTACCCCATTCCCAATAGCCTCAAAACAAACAAACAAACAAACAAAAACTTGGAAATCAATTTAACAATAGAGGTGAAAGATCTCTACAATGAAGACTACAGAACACTAAAGAAAGAAATTGAAGAAGAACTTATAAGATGGAAAGATCTTTCATGCTCTTGGATAGGCAGAATTAATATTATCAAAATGGCCATACTACCCAAAGCGCAATACAGATTCAATGCGATTTCAATTAAAATCCCAACATCATTCCTTAGAGAAATAGAAAAGACAATCATGAAATTCATTTGGAAAAATAAGAGACCAAAATAGCCAACACAATCCTTAGCAAGAAGAGTGAAGCAGGAGGCATCACAATACCAGACCTTAAACTATACTACAAAGCTAGAGTAACAAAAATGGCATGGTATTGGCACCAAAATAGACATGTAGACCAATGGTACAGAATAGAAGTCACAGAGACAAACTCACATGAATACAGTTATTTCGTACTAGACAAAGATGCCAAAAACATACATTGGAGAAAAGATAGCCTCTTCAACAAATGGTTCTGGGAAAACTGGAAATCCATAAACAGCAAAATGAAACTAAATCCTTATCTTGCACCATACACAAAACTCAACTCAAAGTGGATCAAGGACCTAGGAATTAGACCAGAGACACTGCACCTAATAGAGGAAAAAGTAGGCCCAAATCTTCATCACTTTACTTTTACTTGTAATTAAGTTCTCATGCATGGCTTTTGGTGTCTAACTTTAAATTTTCTTTCATTGAAACCCAAGAATCAAGTTTGGAGTTTCAGCTTCCTGCTTTCTTGTGACAAAACGACTCCTCACCCCAAGACTCCTAAGACCCTAAGATATGGGGCTCCCATGTCTGTCCAGCTTCCTCATGATCACACCCCTTCCTAATTCTCCATTCTCCACTACAACAGAGTGAATGAATATGGCCCTCCTTCAAATCCTAAGTTGAATCCTAAACCTCAAGGTGATGGTATTAGGTGGGACTTTGGGGAATATGATTAGGTCCCAATAATATTATGAAAGAGAGCCTAGAGAGTGAGCTAGATTCCTTCACCATGGAAGGACACATTGGCTGTCTCTGAAGAAGCGCCAGATCTGCTAGTACATAGATCTTGGACATCCCAGACTCCAGAGCTGTATTTTGTTTATAAGTTGTCCAATTTCTGGCATTTTGTGATGTTGTCTGAACAGACTAAGATATCTACCAATGCACTTTTCTTAGTTTTTTTTTTTTTTTTTTTATCATTTTCTCTCTGGAAGGTGCCATCCTCAGCTCTTCACTTTATAGCTCTAATATTTTTAGGTCTCAGTTCAAATGCTACATCCATATGGAAGTTTTCCTTGTCTTCACTAAGTAAATTAGACCCAGCTGGGCTGTCACTAACATGCTTTGTGTGTCTTTATTGTAATTTAAGGCATTTTATTTGTTTTTTGTTTATTTTCTATCATCCCATCTGAATAGAAATTCTACTAGCTTATAAACCATAGTTGAATCTCATTGACTATTTGTTGAGTGAATGAATATATGAATGGGTAAATGAATCAGCCAACAGAGAGCCCATTACTTCTTGTTGGTTATCATAAGCATCAATTTATACATCCAGAGTAACAAAACATTTTAATTCACTATTTAAAAAAAAACTTTCTTATGCTTATTACTAGAAATTGAGGTTTTTGTATAATTTTTTCCCAAATTAATTGTACTGAAAGATCAGTCCCCAGGAATAGACATCTGTCTTTCTTAAATGAAAGCATTAATGTCAATATGGGAAACAAATAATCTTCAAATCTCCAAAGAGATTCTATGAAAGGTCAACTAAATGTTGAAATGTAGTTGTTCTTTAAAGCTTGAGGTAGATCCAAAATATGTTTTGAAACAAAGTAGACAAGAACAATTCTGTCTCTGTAGCTCAACCTGTATGTAACACCCAGAAGAATTACTGCAGCTCTAGAAAGAAATCTGAATCCATCTGGAAGTCTCATTAGATTTTCCAGATTGTTTTTGTACTGAGTCATCTCCTTCAGGGGAGGGAAAAATGATAGAGTTGGAAGTGACTGAAAGCATGAGATGCTCTGCCTGGATATTGACAAAATGACTCAGAAAAAGCAGACAATTAGTATCGTTTATTAGCATGATAGACTTAATTTTATGAGTAACACATTTGAGTTAAGGCTCCTCCATGGCCTGCAGATTCACTGCCCACATGTCCTGTACCTGCTGTAAACACCTTGATGGTTCAATACCCACAAAATGCCCAAATGCTACCATCTCCAACCTTGAGGGTCTGTTACCTTCTGCTGAGCTGAAACTTGAAATTGGTTGTGTTTACAAATTTGTTCAATTCAGTTTTACTTATTTATTGTTATTTACTTATAAGTACTTAGACCCCAACCTGAAAGAATTTCCAGTGGCCAAAGCTGGAATAATTTTCAACAACAAAATGAATAATACAGAATTGGGTTATATCCTACAGTAAAAAAAAAATCCCTGAGTTCATACTAATAATAAATTATTGAATGAATTAAAAACTGAAATAGGAAAGAAAAATCTCTGTATAGAAGAATTCCAAATAACTTATGGAGATTGTTCCTTTTCTCAGGAAAAGAAGCTTAACTCTCAACCCCTTTCTTAGGGAATTGCTTCCAAAGAGTAGAAAATTGGGGAAATTTTTCTCATGGATAGGAGTGAACAGGTAATTTTACAGAGAAACCTCCCAGGTGATCAAGGTTAACATCATCATTTCTAAGCATATTGATAGGATGTACTCTTTCTTTAAAAATCAGATTTATTGATATATAATTCACATGCACCAAAATTCACCCATTTAAAGTTTACAATTCAGTGATGTTTTTAGTATGGCACAGAGTATATCAATCTAAATATAGAAAGTCATCACTCCCCAAAAGGAACCTTGTATCTATCAGCAATCTTTTTTTCTATTTATATAGATTATCACTAATCTTACTTTTGTTTCTTATGGATTTGACTATTCTGGAATTTCATATAAATTGAATCATATAATGTGTGGTCCTTGTGACTGGCTTCTTTGACTTCCATTTTATTTTCAGGGTTAACTAAAGACAATAGTTCATTCCATTTTACTGCTGAATAATATTCCATCATATGGATATCCATAGTTTATGTGTTCATCAAATGGAGATTTGAATTTCCCCAGTTTTTGTTTATTATGAAGTGTTGCTATAAATATTCACATACAAGTTTCTGTTTGGACCTGTTTATTTTTCTCTTGGATATATATCTAGGAGTATAATTTCTAAGCCAGATACTAACACAAATATTTAACATTTTGAAGACTCTCAAACTGTTTTTGAAAGCAGCTACACAATTCTACATTCCTATCAAGAAAGTTTGAGGACTCCAATTTCTCCTCATTTTTGCTAAATCTTATTTTCTCTTTTTGATTCTGTAGCCATCCTAGTGGGTTTGAAGTGGTAGCTCATTGTGATTTGGATTTGCATTTCCACAATGACTAATAATATTTAGAGTCTGTTTGTGTGCTTATTGGATATTTGCATATCTTTAGAGAAATATCAATTTAGATCCTTTGTCCATTTTTATTGGTTTTTTATTATAAAGTTGTGAGAGTTCTCTACCTATTCTAGATACTTGTCCTTTGCTATATATGTAATTTGTAAATATTTCATTTCATATTGCAACTTATTCTGTAAGTCTGAGTCTTTCCACTTTCTTAATGGTGTCCTCTGAAGTCCTAAAATGTTCTAATTTGATAAAGCAGAATCTTTTAAAATTTTCTTTTCTTGTTTGTAATTGTCTTGTTTGTAACTTTGGTGCTTTATCTAAAAAACAAATGCCTCATGCAGAGGTCTTAAGATATATTCCTATGACTTCATCTAAGAGTTTTATAGAGTCAGCAATTACATTTGGTTATATGCTCCATTTGGAGATAATTTTTGTTTATGATGTGATATAAAAGTGCAGATCTATCTTTTCCACATGGATTCTACTTGTCCCAACACCTTTTTTTAAAGAGACTGTTCTCTTTTCCCATTCAAAGTACTTAGAACTCTTGTCAAAAATCTATTGTCCAGTACCCTGCTATCAGGTCCCCCCATGACCCTGTAAGAGTTTGTTTCTATTTTTCACAGTAGAATAAATTCTACTCCTTTCACTGTTACCAAAAAACAAAACAAACAAACAAACAAAAACTACAAGCCATAGGTGAGAGTTTATTTCTGGATTTTTCAGTGCTATTTAATTGATCTATATGTCTATATTTATGCTAGTTTTTCAAGATTTTGATTATGGTAGCTTCACAAGAAATTTTGAAATCGGGCAATGTGTGTTCTCCCACTTAATTCTTTTTTAAGATCATTTTGGCTACTTCAGGTCCCTTGGATTTCTACCTAAAATATTGGATCAGGTAGTCAATTTTTGCAATAAAAGATAGCTGATATTTTGATATGGAATAAGTTGAATCTATAGATCAATTTGTAGAGTATTGCTATCTTACAACTTAAGTATTTGATCCATGAATATGGGATATCTTTTCATTTATTTAAAGTCTTTGTCTTATAATTTTCAGAATATACATCCTGTTATTCTTTTGTTAAATATATGCCTAGGTATTTATTCTTTTTATGTTGCTACAAGTAGAAAGGTAGAATTGTTTTCTTAATTTCATATTTGGATTATTTATTCCAAGTATGTAGAAATTAAATTGATTTTTGTATATTGATCTTTTATTCTGTCTTATTGCTAAGCTAGTTTATTAATTCTGGTAATTTTAGTGATTTGAGTCTTCTTTTTCCTGATGAGGCTCATTAGAGGTTTGTTTATTTTATTAATCTTTTCAGAGAAATGACAATATTTTTATTGATTTTTCTTTTGTTTTTATATTCTCTTTGCATTTATCTTCACTCCAATCTTTATTTCCTTCCTTCTTCCTACCTTGGTTTGATTTACTCCCTAAAATATTGATGGAATGTATATAGTATTTTATGTGGTTCCTCTTTCTTTCTTTCTTTTTTTTTTTTGGTATCCAGGTTTGAACTCAGGGGTATCGACCACTGAGTCACATCCCCAGCCCTATTTTGTGTTTTATGTAGAGACAGGGTCTCACTGAGTTACTTAGCGCCTTGCCATTGCTGAGGCTGCCTTTGAACTCGTGATTCTCCTGTCTCAGCCTCCCAAAGTGCTGGGATTACAGGAGTGTGCCACCGTGCCCTGTATGGTTCTTCTTTCAATGGACTTTTTGACTCTAAGTTTGACTTTACGACTCTAAGTTCCAGTAGCACACCCTAGGGGAGCTCCTGTCCTGTTATCCTCCAGTGCTCTAAAAACCCTTTTTTCCCCCCTCCCAGTACACTTAAATACCCTTGTGACAGGTGCTCTATAGTAAAAGATTCTAAAACCACAATATAAGCATTTTACTAGATTTGTATTAACATCCCTGAATCTCAATATGCCCATTTCCATTCAGAAATAGAATATGAAGTACTCACATGGTACTAACAATACATTTTATCCTATCAAAAGTTACTATGTATATTCTTATAGGTGAGAAGACAGAAAAATGGAGGTTAAGAATTGGTGAATAAAAGGCCAACCTGAAAAATCAAATCCATACTGGCTGGCTCCTTAATCTATGTTTATGTCAACTACATGAAAGATCATCAAATGGTACAACTCTTGTTCCTGACAAATATTATTAACTAGTGAGAAAATGACTATTAGAAATTGACCAATACTTTTAAGACAAGGCAAGGTCATATTGCTCTTATCTCAACACACAAAAAGACTACCTGACTTTTATGGCCCCTAGCCCAGTTGTGGGGTGTTACTAGAATGTAGGTGCACCTTTCAGTCATTCAATCACTTGCTCATTCAACAAATATTTTTTGGTCCCCCTGTGTGGCTGGCACTGTTCTAGATGCCAACACTAAATCAGAGTGTATTCTGTACTAATTGATGCAAATATTATATACTTTTCAATGTACCCTGGCCTTTTTTTAGATGAGATTGTGAAAAATGAAAATATGTTACCTCTGAACTTGTGTCTTCACTGATACTATAGGTTTTCTGTACAAATTACAATAAAAATGCAATTTTTTATGAATTTTTAGGATAATTTTAGACTTCTTCATGTTAAATACAGAGTATTTTACAATGCTTGTGGATTCCAGGAAATAATCAGATCTTTTGAGTATCAGTAGCATAATTAAATATGAGAAAATTATGCTGTCAGTGAGGAAAATTCCTCTCTCTCTCTTAATCCTGCACCATACTCCGTGTTCCAAATTATTTCAAGCTATATCCCCATTTTCAGGCCCCACCACCACGGTGCCTGTTATCTCCTACCTGGAATGTTGCAATATCCTCTCGACCAGTTTCTGAGATTCTAATGTATATTTCTACCACATTTTCCACAATTTTACTTTTGTCATCAAAATGCAGGAATTATTTTCCCCTTTAATTATAATTCTCCACAAGCTCCTAGGATCACCTCTAAATGGATAAGACATTCCCAGGCATTCTCTGCTCATCTCTTTAGCCTCTGTCCTCAACATCCCCTATCACATGTGTCTTTTGCCCCAGCCACGTCAAATCTCCTTTTGCTCCTTATATTGCATTGGCTCAATCCCTCTGTCATTTCTATTGCCTATAATACCTTTACCACCATATCTACTTGCTTATATCCCAAAACTGGGTCAAAACTCCTGTCCATGAAGCTCCTCCAGCTTTCTCAGGATGATCCCCTATTGTGCAACATTGCTGCCTGGTACAGGTCTCTGCTGGGAAGTCTGAGGCTTGCTTGTGTTTGCCCTACTAAACCTGAGCTCATTGTGGACAAGGAATTGTGTGTCCTGTTCCATATACTCCACCACTTATCACATAAACACCAATCATTTATTTGGGATGTCAGAAGAAAGTGAAAAAAATAAAAGCTCAGTAGTGGTCACAACCCAACATAACCCAGTTTGGGGTAACATGTGTGTCTGGGATGAAAGCTTCATGCTCCATCAACAGGAGTGTGTTGGTGATTGCAGGTAGGGTGGGAGGAGAAGAGGCAAAGAAGGGGGGACAGGAGAAGGAAAATTTGGATTCTGTAAATGAAGTGTGTTTTATGCGAATATCCAAAGCATTATTTAAAATATGCAAGCCCATTACAAATAAATCTTAATTATTCACCATAGTTATAAAAGATGAGTTTGATAAAGCTTGTGTTTTGTGGTCTCAAGTTTACAGTTGGTTAAATCCTGTTATCCACCTCCCTCCATCTCCAGTGTATCAGTTATACATAAAAATAACTGTTTTTATACATGCAACTCCAATGGTGAGAAACTTGTCCCCACCATCCAATTATCTATTGCTGGCTATTGATGTACCAGTGTGATGTCTCAGGGTGATTCACCTGCACTCCCATGAGATTGCTTTATTAAACTGCAGCATGAGGTTTTCATAAGCTATATTTTAGTTTTCACAAACGATACTGTTTTCCAGAGTGATTGAGGTCAGCACCTTTTCCTCCCCCTCCCTTTCAGTGAGTTTATTTCATACATTTGTAAAGCCATTAGATTCTTTTTATATTTTCCTATCTATTTCATTATTATATTACATATTTCATCATTTTATTCCCTGACATCCTATTTTTAAATGTGCATACCTGAAGTTTCACTCACTGAGCCATGAGTTCTGGAGCGTGTGACAAATGCAGTGTCAAACATGCATCTTTACAGTGTCATGCAAAATGGTTTTATCATCAAAATATCCCTTGTGCTTTACTTACTTAATATCACATATGCCTCCAAACACCTGGAAACTAGTGATTTGTTCCTGTCTCTATACTTTTACCTTTTTCCAGAATGTCAGATAATTGAAATCATATAAATGTAGCTTTCAAACCAACTTCTTTCACTTAACAAGGTTTATTTCAGATTCATCTGCGTCATCATGTGACTTAACACCTCATTCTTTTTCATTACTGAATGATATTTCATCATTTAACGTACCATAGTCTATTTATCCATTCGTCTATTGAGTTACATCTTGATTGGTTTCAATTTTCTGATGATTTTGAATAACTTTCACATGCAAGCTTAGGTATAGAGCTATTTTTAAAGTTGGATAAATACCTAGGAGTACAATTGCTGGATTGTGTGGAAAGGCTTTATTTAAAAAAGATCCCCAACCTGTTTTGCAAAGTCACTATACTGTTTTGCATTCTTGCACCAAAGGGAATTTCTGTTACTCCACATTCTCACCTGGAATTGTTATTTTCTGGTTTCTTTCTTTTTTCAAAAAAAATTTAGCCATTTTAAGAGGTATAAAGTGATATTTCATTGTTTCTTAATTGTATCACACAATTTATGGTGTTGAACATCTTTTCATATGCTTAAGTGCTGAAAAATGTTCAGATCCTTTCCCATTTTTTATAGGATTATTTGTCTTATTGTTGAATTTGAAGAGGTTTTTTTTTATTATTTTTGGATTCAATGCCTTTGTATATGTTCTGTGAAGGTTTCTTCTGTCTTTGACTGGTCTTTTGTTCTCTTGACTGTGCCTTCTGCAGAGCAGAAGTTTTTAATTCTATTGCAATCCAACTTACTAATTTTCATTTTATGGATTGTGCTTTTGGTGTTGTATCTAAGAATTTATCACCAGAGGGAAGGGAAAGGGGAAATACTGGGGGATAATATTGACCAAAGTACATTGTTATATTATGTGCATGTGTGAATATGCAATAACGAACCCCACTATTATGTGTAACTATAATGCACCAATAAAAATATGGAAAAATGCAGGAATCTATTAAATTGTGTTTAAAAACTAAAATAAAAATTTATCACCAACCCAAGGAAGGTCATGTAAATTTTATTTTTCTGGAATTATTATCGTTTCAAATTTTACAATTAAGCTCATGATCCACTTTAACTTAATTTCTATGTCTAGTTTCAAAATCATGCCCCCCCCCCAGTTATTTCCCTATTGGAACAGTTGTGGCTAACATGGCATTAATGAGCCAGAGGATAGCATGAGGACTTAGGTGCCTGTGGAAAGAAGTAAGAAGAAGGTGAAGGACACTGGGAAGCACAGGTGAAAAGGAGACAAAGGTGAACTGTAGCATCTGCCTCAACCCTGTTCTGTAGGAGTGAAAGTACTTCCACTCAATTTTTTTTTTTTTTGGTACCAGGGATTGAACTCAGGGGTACTTCACCATTGAGCCACAGCCCAGCCCTATTTTGTGTTTTATGTAGAGACAGGGTCTCACTGAGTTGCTTAGTACCTCGCTGTTGCTGAGGCTGGCTTTGAACTTGCGATTCTCCTGTCTTAGCCTCCCAAAGTGCTGGAATGACAGGCATGTGCCACCTCACCCGGCTCCACTCATTTTTATTAATACAAATTTGAACCATTAAAAGATTAAAATGATAGTTTCAGGTGGCCTCAAATGGAGGATTCATATATATTTGCTAATAAAATATTACTCATTTTCTTGGTTAATTTATCCAAGTACATATTGAGCTGGGTAATGGCAGTCACATTTTTTTTGTGATTTATTTATTTATTTAATTTATTTATTCTACTTAGGTATACATGATAGCAGAATGCATTTTGATTCATTGTACACAGATGGAGCACAACTTCTCATTTCTCTGGTTGTACATGAATCACATCATATATTCAGTCATACATTGAAGCTAGGGCTATGATGTCCATCTCATTCCATCATCTTTACTGCCCCCATGCCCCCTCTCCCCCCTCTCCCTTTTAACCAAAATTCCTCCATTCTTCCCATGTCCTCTCCCCCATTATGGATCAGCATCCACTTATCAGAGAGAACATTCGGCATTTGGTTTTTTGGGATTGGCTTACTTTGCTTAGCATGATATTCTCCAACTCCATCCATTTACCTGCAAATGCCATAATTTTATTCTCTTTTATTGCTGAGTAATATTCCATTGTGTATATATACCACAGTTTCTTTATCCATTCATCTATTGAGGGGCATCTAGGTTTCTTCCACAGTTTAGCTATTGTGAATTGAATTGCTATAAACATTGAAGTGGCTGCGTCACTGTAGTATGCTGTTTTTAAGTCCTTTGGGTATAGACTGAGGAGTGGGATAGCTGGGTCAAATGGTGGTTCCATTCCAAGTTTTGTAAGGAATCTCCGTACTACTTTCCAGATTGGTTGTACCAATTTTCAGTCCCAGGAGTAATGTATGAGAGTGCATTTTTCCCCACATCCTCGCCAACACTTATTGTTGTTGGCAGTCACATCTTGCTGGCCCCTCATACAACCATCTATGGTGTGATCTGATCCAGAGTTGTCCTGGGATTGTCCCCATGGTGGTGAGTAGTCATATGTCATATATGGGGAGCCCAGCACCTCTCTTGATATATTTTCTTTATTCTTCTAACCTTAAAGGTAGAAGAATAAATAACAGAGACTTTAACCTTCAAACTGTTAAAAAATGTTCTTTATTGTTATTTCTTTATGGATAAAAGCTTGCCTTCCATCCTCTTTTCACTTTTATATGGTGTTAAGATGATAACCCAGGACCATCCTATTAGTAAGGTTACCAAACGGGTCATAGCACTGCTTTAAAACTGGTTTATGATGACAGAAGCAGTACTGTTTTATCAATTCTTTATTATGAGCTTGATGCTATAACTAATTTGTGTACAAATTATCTCATTTAGTATTCCCAATAACCTGGCAAAGTTGATCATATTCTCCCTCCTTTACAAATAAAGAAACTGAGTCATTGATGGGCTGAGTGATTCGTCTCTGAGTAACTAGTGGGCTGGGTAACTTGTCTCTAGGCTCAATGAGGAGCAGAGCTGGGGGCAAGCTTGCTATGACTCCACCAATACTCTCATCTCCCCTGCATAGTTCCTGCTGCTGTCAACTTGGAGGGATTTACAACCTATCTGCTACATTTTAATTTTATTTTATAGATGAAGGGCACCTTTGAGAGCATGCTGAACAGAATTTGTTCATATACTATGAATTGTAAATAGGTAGAGACTGAATTGATAAATAACAGGGAGCTTCCCTTGGCAAAGCATGGAGAGGGGGAAAGTAAAACTGTGCTGGAGCTGCATTGTTAATGGCAGAGATTTCCAGTGTTCATCCACATTTCATCTCCTCTCCTTCTGGGCTCATTCTATTCCCTACCCTGTTGCAATGAGGAAGAGCCATGTTACTGTTCCTGACTGTTGGATGTGACTAACATTCATGAATACATCATTTATGGATAGGAACACTTACTAGTTGGCATAAAACTGTCTGGAAATTTTGCATCCTATTGTGAGGATCTGGGAACTTGGGCAGGCATGGAGCAATCACACGGGGGACCATGGAGGACAATGGGCTTTTGTTGCCCAGACTCACAGAGGATTCTGCCCAAATGCTAAACCAATTCTTTTTGTTTGAAGCTACACAGGTGGAGGTGGAGGTTGTTAATGTGCCACAACCTAATCGTTTCCACCTAATGGACTCTCCATCTGCCTGCCATGTCTAGTTTAAATGGAAGATCATGCGATAGCATGTCTTCTTTCACAAACTTTACTGACAGCTGATCTTAGATTATTTTTTTAAAATAATGCATTTTGGATCTCTTTGGAAAAGCTGGTGTCATTTATTTCAGTCTAGAAGTTGAAGATCCTCAGTAAAGTAGGCACCGGCCATAATTTTTCAAGGTATTCTTTTTATCTTTTATTTCAGTCAAGGTGAAGGAGTCAGATTTTCAACTGTGCCAGCTGAGGCAAAGAGTTTGGAAACAGTCTGTTGCCTTTGAGCATGTAGACTGAAGCTGAAGTATGTTGGGCACTTTGGAAATAATTCTCACTTGTTCTTCAGAACTAAAAATGGAATAAAGAGTTATTTGAGTTTACAAAATTGGTGATATTTAGCTTTCCTTTTTACTTCATTTTGAGACAGGAGGAATTCAAACTATATCAGTAATGATGAGTTATTAATGTTAGCCATTGAATTCTTGTGCTAAGTTTGGGTGGGCTGTCACTCACCCACCACTACAGTAGTGATGGGTCAAACTTGAACTATAAATATGCTAAAAATAGAGATGCATATACACATAAGTATTTCAGTGTCGTTTTAACAAAAATAACATTATATAACTGATTCTCAATGAAATTAACATTCTTAAATGAAAATTAGAGAATGGATGAATTTTCTAAAATATATTGTATTTTTTCTATATATTCATTTTACCTTTCAATAATTGCTTATGTGTCTAAAAGCTTTATTATATTCTATTTAAATGATTTAAACTTACATTCCATGAAAAGAGACATTCTTTTATACAAATAAACTTGTGAAGTATGTTTAAGCATAAAGGGGCTTTTGAAAAATATTTTTGATAAAATAGCAGAACAACATCTCAAAGTAATGAAGAGAATGATAGAAACACTGAAAAAGTCAGTTTTCTGGAGAAAAGATAGTCCCACAGACTCAGGCTGTTCGAAAGAGTATTCACTAGAAGAATGTGTTCTTTCAGTTTTCCCTTCTCTGGACTAAAGGGAAGAGATGCCAAGATATCTGTGAGAATAATAAGAGAACCAGCCTCCTGGAGGAGCTCTTTGATAGCTGAGGGGAGTACAGCCCTGGGAACTTTGGAACAAACTCATAGCATTTTGGATGCTGCCCTATCCTGAAATCTCAGTTTCCCAGGAGCTATTGACTCCTACATAATCCACATGAGTTAGAAGGAAGACTTATATCCAACCTGGGATTAGATTAAAATTATTGAAATAGATAAAAATAGAATTAAATTAATTTATACACATTAATATGTATTTATGTAATTTTATATACAAGATTATTATATAGATATTGGATTAAATTTAAATTATACATATTTGATATGCATATACATGCATACATAAACATACATATGCACATATATGTGTGAAATAGTTAGCATGTTGAACATACAGGTTAATAGAAAAGAAGAAATGAGGGAGGAAAAGAGAGAGGAAAAGAGGAAAAGAAAGAAGAGAGGAAAAGAAAACAAGGACAAAATTATATATATATATGAAACACATAAAAACATTAACAGATATTGTTGATGAATGGTGAAATTATATGTAATATTTTCTTATATTAAGATTATTTTTATATATAATATTCAATAATTATATAATACTTTGAAGCATTGAATGCAAATTAAAATAATGTGAAAGGCACTAAGTTTACCTAAACATACTTTTGAGACAAGGCTATTTTATTTTATTTGTTCTAATCAGTTACATATGACAATAGAATGTTCATCAATTTATTGTAGACAAATGGAGCAAAATTTTTCACATCTCTGTACACAAAGTGAAAAGTTTATTTAAAAATATATGCTTGATTGTTTCACTGAGAAAGTATATTTAGTTTTAAAAGTGTACAATGGACTTCCTATTTCTAGTTTAGGATATAAGGAGCTTAAGGTCAGTGATCTTGTCTTAACAACAAAGAAAAAGCTGAACAAATTGTAAATAAACAACTTTTATTAGATCCATCAGAGTATTGAGGTCAAAGGGAACCATTGGCCCCAAACTGGAGAGACTGAAAGGTAGATACAGAGAATGACAACTTACTGGAATGGACCTCAAGAATAAAAACCACTACTGAAGCCAGGAAAAGGGTCGGAAACTTAAATTGTAACTGACAAATTTCCAGATGATCAGTGTGGACAAATTTGCGAGTTAAAAATGCTGAGGGGGATACCGAGTCTTAAGAGGAATGCTTTTTTGAGTTCTACCTCTAGAACCTTTGTAAGATTCTCACAGTGAAAATCTGAGAAAAATTCCCTTATCCTTCCCAAAGCAGCCATTTTGAAATGTGCCCAGTGATTTCTGTTTTCCTTCACAAGGTCTTCTAAATTTTTGTGGAAAGGCAAAAGGTCCAGATTAGGCAACACAACACTGAAGGAGAAGAACAAAGTTCAAAAAGTGACATGACTAGCTTTAAGACTTAATGCAAAGCTACAGACAAATAGTTTGATATTGCTGAAAGAATAGAAAAACAGATGAACGGAACAGAAATGAGAGCCCAGAAACTGACCAATACCAATATTATCAATTGATCCTTGAAGGAGCAAAGATAATCCAAAGGAAAAATGCATTGTCTTTTAAGCAGATTACCCTGGAAAACTGAATATATGCAGGCAAAAGAAATGAATCTAGACAAAGATCTTACACATCTTATAAACAACTCAAAATAGATCAAAAACCTAACCGAGAAACACAAAGCTATACAATTTCCATTTAGGAGAAAAATCAAGATAATCTTGAATGTGGAATGGCTTTTAGATACAACACCAAAAACATGATCTGCTAAAGAAAAAAAATGATAAGCTGGACTTTATTAAAATTAAAAACTTCTGCTCTGAAAGCTACAGTTAAGTGAATGAGCAGATATACTAGACTAATAGATTGTTTGCAAAACGCATTCCAAAATATACAAAGAATTCTACAACTCAAAAAAAACCCCCACAAACCTAATTAAGAAATGAGCTAAATATCTGAACAGACACCTCATTGAAGATATGCAACTGGCAAATAAGTACATGAAAAGATACTCAATGCCATATGTTATTAAAAAAATGCAAAATAAAGCCATGAGATACAACGCACATCTATTAGTAAATGGCTAAAATCCAAAACACTGATATCTCCAAATGTTGATGAGGATGTGTAGGAACAGGAATTCTTCATTTATTGTTGGTGAGAATAAAATGTCACAGCCATTTTGGAAAACAGTTGTCAGTTTCTTACAAAACTAAACATACTCTTCCCATGTGATCCAACAAACACGTTTCAGTATTTACCCAAATGAACTGAAACTTAAAAACCTGGACATAGATTTTATAGCAGCTTTATTTGTAGTCACCAAAATTTGGAGGCAATCAAGATTGTCCAGTAGGTTGATGGACAAACTGTTGTGTAACCATAAAATATTATTGAGTAATAAAAAGAAACATGCTATCAAATCATTAAAAGATATATGAGTAATTTGATGATTGCCAAGAGAAAGAAGCTAATCTGACAAATGTACATATTCTTTGATTCCAACTACAATATATTTTTGAAAAGTTAAAATGGAGGAGATTATAAAAAGATCAGCGATTGCCAGAGATTTGAAGGGAGGATGGATGAATGAGGCACATGGAATTTTTAAGAAAACAAAACTTTTCTGTACCATACCATAGTAATGGTTATATGTCAAACCAGCCATGAGGGTAATCTCAGACACTCAGGAAGCTGAGGCAAGAGGATCACAGGTTTGAGGCCAACCTCAGCAAATTAGTGAGTCTCTAAGAAACCTAGCAAGACCCTGTCTCAAAATAAAAAATAAAAAGTGCTGAGTATGTAGCTCAGTCGTGAAGTGCCTCTGGGTTCTATTCCCAATACCAAAAAAAAAAAAAAAAGAAGGAGGAAAAAAGAATTGGTTATATGACACTACAAACTGTCCAAACTAATAAAATGTAAATTACCCAGAGTTAACCCTACTGTAAACTGTAGATGTTGGTTAATAATTATTTATCAACGTGGTTCATCAGTCATAACAAACATATTAAAAAATACAAGATATTAAGAACAGGGGGAACTATGGAGGGGAAAAAGAAGGCATGTATGAAATCTGAACTTAGTTTTTTTTTGTACACCTGAAATTGCTCATATTAAAGTGAAGTCTAGGTGGGCACAGAGGTGAACGCCTGTAATCCTGTGGCTCAATAGGCTGAGACAAGAGAATACTGAGTTCAAAGCCAGCCTCAACACAAGCAAGGTGCTAAGCAACTCAATGAGATCCTGTCTCTAAATAAAATACAACATAGGGCTAGGGATGTGCCTCAGTGGTTGAGTACCCCTGAATTTAATCCCTGGTACCCCCACACAATAAAAAATTTTTAAAAATAAAGTCTATTAATTTTTAAAAGGTGGTCACTAGTTTGGAAATAAGTCCTACTAGGTAAACCATGAGGAGTGTGAGCCTGAATTCTGGGTCTAGGCTGCCTGGGTGACCTTGGTAAGTGAAGGGTAGAAAAGGGCAGTCCTGGTGCCTGTGGGTCATAGGAGAACATAACCCAGCGCTCCTGGGTGGCTGTAACATCATCATCAGAGCTCTTGGAGGGAGTTTCTTACAATAGAACTACTCAAAATGAGACTAGGCTTCCTTGTGAAATAGTTCCATGTCACTGCAGTAGTCAAGCTTAGATTGACTGACTATACATTTAGTACTGATTTGGAAAAGAAGCACTATCACAAAAATGACCAGGGAGCATGCCATCTGATGTCCCTTTCAAAACTGGAATTTTAAGATCCTATGAAAGGAGATGACGCATGTAAAACCACTTAGGAAATTGTAAAAGCCAAACATTAAGATATTGTTTGTGATATCTACTGGTTTTACTGCATTTCAGCTCATTGCCAAAGAAATTACTCCACAGCCGTGGAATAATAAAGTGTCAGTGTAGGAGAAGACATCAGTGCTCATAAACAACCACCTTTTACAGATGTAGGAAATGAGGCTGTGAGAGATTGATTTCTCCAGAGACACAGAATGAATTAGTGATGTCACTGAGTTTAAACCATGGGTCTCTCAGTTCCGCTTGTTTTATTATATACATTGCCATCATTAGTGCTGGCAATAACAGTTTCAAGATTCTGAACACTGCACGTGTAATTGGAACAAAGATGACCTCAGTTTGTCTTTCTGGAGTTTTTCCTCTGAGCTCTGTAACCATTGCCTTTGTGGGAGAGTGTTCCAACAGCTGCTCTTTGCAGAAGTTTCTCCTATTTGCTGGTCTTTCTATGCCTACTATACCGCAAATCAAATTTTACCACAAAATGTCAGCAATGACATTTCCTTACTAACATCATAATAGCACCTTAACACCACACAATTTTCAAATCACTCTTTATAATAGGCTTATGGGATGGACAGGATAGGATTTTATTTTAATCTTTTTTTTTTTTTTGATAGAAAACAGGAACTCAGAGAAGTTTCGTGACTCACTCCAATTCTTAGTGCTTGTCAATGGATGAAATGGCTTTGCCCCAAGTCTTCTGACTTCTGATCTGATGGTTTTCTACCTGCTATTGTTATTTGAGAAAAAAAAGTGTTGCTATACATAAAAAATAGCCATCTATTTTTTCATCTATTTTTGTTTCAAAGTCATCTGTTTAGCTGAAGAAATAACACCTTTATATCAACTCTATATTTCATATAGACCAAAGAATGTACACATATCTATAATATATATGTAATGCATATATAAAACCTATATAATATATATGTAAATTATATATGTAATGTATGTAATATATATGTAGTGTATATATAAAACCCATTATGAAAAGCATTACAATGAAATGAACACCTGTGACATCTCTCCCCCTTCATCTTACTATTTTTTTTTTCCCCCATGGAGGCAATCTCGTCATTTTCTTCCTTTAAAACTTTTTTATTTTTGGTCACAAAATCATAGATGGTTTTAACACAATATTGCTGAGTGTTGTTTTTAAGCTACATAAAAATTTTTTTCTTGACTGTATTTGGCCTGCAGCAAATTGTTCTTTTCACTCAATATTACAGTTCTAAGATTCTTTCATTTTTGTGTAAAAATATTCATTTTCTACCAAATCATATTTCACTGTGAGAAATACCTCAATATATTTCTCCTCCTTCTATTGGTAGACTTTGGGGTTATTGGTAATCTTTTCTGTTATGAATAATAGTACCATGGCATTCTTTGTGTCTGTGTCCTAGTGCACCTAGGGACACATTTACATCTAGGAGTAAAATCAGTGGCTTAAGGGATAGGAAAGCATATGATTTTATGAGCTACTGCCGTACTGGTTTCTAGAACTGTTAAAATAATTTGAATTATAAGATCTTAATTTTTTGAATCCAATATTTGTAAAATGGCACTGTATTGAGATTTCAAGTATTTCCTGAAAAGTTAGTAAGATTCAATTATGTGTTAGTGATTATTTGTTATTTGACCATCCTTCTCTGTGAAATAACCACCTGTGTACTTTGCTCATTATTTTACTTTTTCTTTTTGATAGGTAGGAGTTTGGAATATTAGTCTTTTATAAATTTTATGTGTTGTATGTACTTTATATCAGTCGAAGGCTTATCTTTTGATGTTATTTATGAAGTCTTTTCATGTACTCAAGAAAATTATTTGACACAATTAGAGTTACCAGTCTTGACTTTATTAATAGTATATTTAGCTACATCAAATTCTGCTTTCTTGCTACTGGATTTATAATGTTATTTTCCTAAATTTTCTTCAAAAATATTTGAAGTTTTTGTTTCACAGTTGACTTTAATCCATCGAGAATTTATTTTGCTGTTATGTAGTAACATATCAATTTCTTTCTGCATAGGTGAACTATTGACCCAACAGTCTCTCTTGAATTTTTGAACCCTTCCTCAGTTTCCAGCAGCACAATCACCACTTTCTATTTCAATTTTCCATATAAGTGTTGGTCTATGTCCTGGTTCTTTATTCTGTCCTTATGGGAAGTTCATGATGGTGTCAGTACTGAACAATTTTTTAACTGCTTTACAGTAAGACTCAGTCTCTAGTAGGAAATGTTCTCTCAAATTCTTCTTCATCAGGAAGGATAATTCTGCTTCTTGTCTATTAAGTGTTTGCTATTCTATGTTAATTTTAGAATGATATTGTCAAGATTCTTTTAAAAAGTCAAAAAAGAATTTGCAGGATTTTATTGGAATCAGAGAGTAAATTACTTTTAAATTTATACTAATCAGATCATTATACTGATCAGATCTTTATGACCTTGAACCTTTTTATCTGTGAACATGTAGTTTCTCTTGTCTTTTTCTATTATTCTCTATATTAGTTTAATCATCTATCCTTTACTGCATATCTGGGTATCTTCTTTTGTGGTAGATTTTACCAGTAAAATCATCTGGGCCTATTGATCTCTCTGTATAAAGAATTTTGACTATAGAGTCAATCACTTGAATGGCAAAAATATTTGTTTTAATATAATATTTGAAAAGCCTCAGTGGTTAAAAATATTTTTCTCCAGTGAGAAACTGTACTGTCTTTGTCGAAAAGCCATGGAGTACATCTAATCTAGAGCCCCTTCAGGCTCTTTGTGGGGGAATAGAGTCCCAGCCTTCCCACTCACAGGCTCTGCTGCCTCTGGATTGCCACTGACATCTGGCCCTCGGGGAAACCTTCATTTTAAGTGAATGATATTTAGTTTTTATGTCTTGGGTTTTCATTCGAGCTTTAAACATTTCCTTCTTTTCTTGTAAGTTGGACCCTTGGTGATTTCTGATTTCCTCTGAATGTAGAAATATAAAAAAAGAAAAGTAAAAATGATGTCTTATGCAGGCTGTAGGTATTTTTCAATGAAATTCCCTTCAAAAAATCTAATCTTACAGTCTAGTGAAAAGAAACATCTCAAAATTGACTCAGCACTCATAACTCCCAATTTCTAAAAGGAAAGAGATGTTGAGCCTGAAGGAAGGTGGCTGAGAGGCACTCTCTTTTACTTAACTAATGTTTAATTGAAATAGGCAGCTGTGATTAAGTCACCCCTTAATGCGTCTGCCTCTCTGGTTTTCCACACATCTACCAAATCTACCCATCAGGAGAGAAAATGAAAACAGCTTAGTCCAACAGAAGTGTTGTTTTATATTGCGCCTTGCATGGGTCTGCCTATGAGTTGGGGTCCCGGGAGACGAAAAGGGGTCCCCATGAAGGACGGAATGGGGTCCTGCGGGACAGAGCATGGAGTGGACAGTCTCAGAGTCACTTCACCCAGACTCCGGGAGCTGGTAATACTGCTCTGCCAGAGCGAGACGCAGAGCCCGTTTATTCTAGGAAGAGTAACAGCTTATGAATGGTCCTTGGACCAATCATGGTCCCGAGGTTATAGCCAATGGGGTACCGCTCTGTGTCAGGTGCGAAGTCCATCAGCATAGGGTAGGGAAAGAGGGAGGGGAGGTGTTGAAGGTATGGGGAATGCTCCTACACAGGAGTGCTTACAACATGTGGGTATCATATAAAGTCACGTGGTCCCATTTATTTATTTAGTTACTTTTTCTGAGACAATGGCCTTGTCTATATTTTTGCTGAATTCCAGTAAGGTCTATATGGGGCAGGAATGACCTAGGAATGACCAGCTAAGCTATTATTTGTAATCAGGCTCCAGCCCTTCCCAACTCTCTGCTTACCTGTGTTTGTGTAGCTGAACACTGGGGCATTGCTCTTAAACTGCTTTCTAGTGGTTCCTGCCCCCGCCCCCATCTTTGAAATGAGAACCATGCCCTCTTCACCACTATGTTAACCACAGAGCCTAGTAAATGTTTGCTGTTGTGAGTTCTTCAAACAGGGGTAGAAGGAAAAAGTACAGCTTACCTTCTTTCTGCATTGGTGTAGTTTTATATGATGTTTGAATACCAATATAATATGCGTCTACCTACTAATTTGTACACACATGGAAACACTCAGAGAGCTCTGGCTGAGTACATTAAATAAAAGGAAATACCTATGCATGTTTTGGGGAGTGTCACCCACAGGAAATATATAGAATTGGCAAATAGCTGCCTAATTGCATCTCATTCTAACTGCCAGAAACAGCCAAACATTACTCATCAGCCTCATTAGAGTTGAGCTCCATTTGAGAAATGTAGCCTAATTAACACTCTTGCTTGTGCTCTCCTTGATTTTGAACTTCACATATATACTGTCTGGATTCTGTCCTTTTTAGTTTGTAAAATAATTTTCACCTTTATGCTTTCAAAAGCAAATATTCATTTATTGTGAGTTTACTAAATGTTCACTATGCTATATATTTAGGAATACAACAAAATGAAAGAGATCAGATAACATTCCCTACAGTAGCTCTGATTCTCCAAGAAGAGACAGATAATCAGTCCCAGAAGAATAAAAAGTGTTTTGAAAGAGGAACATATGAAATATCAACATAATAACTAGAAGTGATTAATTCTGCCTGTCAGGAAAAAATTAACAGAAATAATTATATATAAACCAGATGGCAAAAAGTGAGTAGGAGTTTTCCAGGAGGAACAAAACAGGAAACATTTCAGTCCAGGGACACCATGATATAGTGGATACTGAAAAGAAACCACACAAGTTTACCTTCTGGCCTCGTCATTTCACATATTTTAGTTAACAGTCACTTCCCTCTGAGAGAACTATTTTTTTTTTTCAAATTAGACTTATTTATCTTATATATTAATCTAAGAGATATCATAGGGCTTTCTTAGAACTAAGATAAATTGTAACCTGGCTCTAAAGCTCAGACATGAAGAAATAATTATAACTTTCAAAGGCAAGAAAGTCATGATGAAGACATAGAGGGTATGTCAGTAACTGTTTTTAATATTTTCTAATGAAGTCCAATGCATCCAGAGACGCATCTGTCATTGCAATCCGTATTCAGAAAAGATTTTTGAATAGCTTAAAGAGATGGTAAAGAGGAAAAAAGCTCACTTTATTTATTTTTAAATTAAACTTTTTGTTAGATTCACATGCAATGTTAAGATAATATGGAGAGATTCATGTACTGGTTTCTGCCAATGGTAACATCTTGAAAAACTCTTCAGTAATATCACAATCAGGATATTGACACAGATGTAATTGAAATTCAGAACATTTCCACCATCCCATAATCTCTCATGTTGCCCTTCTATAGCCCACCCTGAAGCTTACCTACCTGAACTTGTTGCTTAGTCATGGAAACCCCTAATCAATCTAGTCTCCATTTCTATTAATTTTAACTTCAAGAAAATTATAAAAGTGCACCCAATTGTCCAATTTTTAATATTTTCCTTTTATGAGTTATGCTTTTGATATCAATTCCATGAATTTTGCTTAGTGCTAGATCCTAAAGATTTCCTTTATGTTCTTTTTCTAAAAGTAGATAATTTTGTATTACATTTAAGTCTATGATCCATTTTTATAAGATGTGAGAGTTAGGTTAAGGTTTATTTATTTACTATTGCTTTTTTGCAAAGGGGGGGATGAGGGAGCCATGTGGGCCTTCCCGACGAGTTAGGGTCCAGAGAGACGAGGAAAAAGAAGAGGTCCCCTGGGAAGACAATATGGGGTCTCTCTGGATGGTGGTGATGATTTGTGGAGCCAATCTCCTCAGGCCCCAGGGTGTTCGTAAAAATTTGCTCTGCCCCAGTGAGACGCAGAAACACCCAGAGTGAAAAGCAGGGACACCATTTATTCCAGAAAGTATAGAAGCTTAAATACACTCTTGGACCAATCAGGTCCAAAGGTCACAAACAAAGGGGTACATTCTGGCAAGAGCACAGTCTATTAGCATAGAATAGGGAAAGATGGAAGGGAGGGGTTGAAGGTATTGGAGAGTGCTCCTACAATTTACTTATTTATTTATTGCCTTCAGATGCCCAATTGCTCCATTGTTATTTATTGAAAAGGTTATTTTTCATCCATTAAACTATTTTTCGTACCTTTTTAATTTTTTTTAAATCAGACATGTTTATGCAGACTATTCACATTCTGTAGTCAGCATACAAGTCCTATAAATATTTTGTTAGATTTATGTCTAAGCATGTCACCATTTTGACTGGTTGTGAACAATCTCATGTATATCTTAGTTTTCAGTGTCCACATGTTTATTGTTAAGTATTTGAAAATACAACTGATTTTCTACATTTATCATGTACCCTGTGACTTTGCTGTACTCTGTTATTACATCTGGGGTGGGTTGGTTTTCATTTTGTTTTGTTTTGAGATCATATGAAATTTTCTACATAGGCAATCATAGCTTTGGTAAATAGGCACATGTTTACTTATTCTTTCCCAATGTGTATATATTTTGTTTCTTCTTTCTGCTCTATTGTATTAGCTAAAGCTTCTAGTGCTACTTCAAATAAGAGTGGTAAAAGTAAGCATACTTGTCTTATTTCTGATTTTCAGAGATAAACATTCAATCTTTTGATGCTGAGTATAATGTTAACTAGGTGTTTTGAAGAAACATTTTATTGAGTTGAGAAAGTTCTGTATTCCTGTTTTCCAAGTATTTTAACTATGAATAAGTTTTTAATGTTATCAAATGCTTTTTGTGCACTAATTAGTATTCTCATGTGATTTTTATTTTTTATTGAATTTTAATTGATAAATAATTATTATGTATATTTATGGAATATCTATGATGTTTTAATCTATGTGTGCATTGTAGAAAGATATAGTAAAGATGACAGCATGTCTGTCACTCCATCAGCTTACTGAGTTTTTGTGGTGAGCATGTTAAAATCTATTATTTTTGCAATTTTGAAATATACAATACCTTATTGACTGTATCCACCATGTAAGGATAGATGGTGGATAAGATCACTAAATCATGTAAGGATAGATCACTAAATCTTATTCTTTTAGTCTAACAGAAACTTTGTTCCCTTTAATCAGTATTTCTCATCTCTCCTCCTCCTTCTCCCAGCCTTTGGTAACCATCTTTGATTTTCTGTTTCTATGAGACTGACTTTTATAAGTTTCCTCATATAAATAAGATCATATGGTATTTGTCTTTCTGTGCCTGAATTATTTCATTTAGCATAATGTTCTCCAGTTCCATCCATGCTGTCACGAATTATAGAGTTTCCTTCATTTATAAGGCTGAATAGTATTCCATTGTGTATGTATACCACATTTTCTCTGTTTGTTCATCCATTCATAAACACTTAGATTGCTTCCATATCTTGGTTAGTGTTAATAAAGCTGAAATGGACATATGATTCAGATCTCTTTGACAAATCCATTTTAATTCCCTTGAATATATACACAGAAGTAGGAATTCTGGTTTTAGATTTTTTTTTAAACAAACTTCATACTATTTCCAATGGCTATACTAATTTATAGCCACCAATCTCCAAGGCTTCTATTTTCTCCACACTCCTGACACTTGTTATTCATCTCTTCATAATAATCATTAAAACAGATGTGATATTTCATTATTTTTCATTTCCCTGATTAGAGATGAAGAGCATACTCTGAAATATACTGTTAGCCATGAATATTTCCTCTTTTGAGAAATGTCTGTCAGATACTTTGCCTATTTTAAAATCAGCTTATTAGTTTTCTTGCAGTTGAATTGGGTTCCTTATGTATTTTGGATATCTGCCCCTTATCAGATACATAGTTTGCAAATATTTTCTTTCACTTAATGAATTGTATCTTCGCTCTGTGAATTATTGCCTTTGCTGTGGAGAAGATTTTGAATCTGATGCAGCCTCATTTGTTTGTTTGTTTGTTTTGGTACCGGGGATTGAACTCAGGAGTACTGGATCACTGAGCCACATCCCCAGCCCTATTTTGTGTTTGTGCATAGACAGGGTCTCACTGAGTTGCTTAGGCTAGCTTTAAACTAGCGATTCTCCTGTCTCAGCCTTCCAGAGTGCTGAGATTATAGGCATGCGCCACCGTGCCTGGCTCTCATTTATTTTTGCTTTCATCGCTTCTGTTTTCCAAATCTTCTCCAAGAAATTATTGCTAAGACCAATATCATGAACTTTTTCTATTGTATTTTCTTTCAGTAGCTTTATGGTGTCAGGGCTTACATTTAAGATTTTTATCCACTTTGAATTGATGTTTGCATATGGTGTGAAATGAGGGCCCAATTTTGTTATTTTGCATGTGGATATATAGTTTTCAAAACATCATTTATTGAAGAGATTGTCCTTCCTCCATTCTTGGCACCTTTGTCAAAAATCAATGGATGACAAATACTTGGGGTCATTTCATATTCTAAAGTTTTTCTCTGATGGTGCATGGGGTTCCACATGGAGAGTAGATCCCAAAATGTGGCAAAACAGAGAGAGAAGAGGTGATAAAGGATTAGTTTGGAGATTTGGAAAATGAAAGAGAGTGAGACTAAAGTGTAAGAGAACATTCTAAGTGTAATAACCAGCTTTCTTTTACTACAATGAATTAACTGAGGCAGTGACTTTATAATGAGAAGGGTTTATTTTTCTCAGTTTTGGAGGTTCAAGGACTTTAAACCTCATTGTCTCAGTTCTGACAAAGACACTCTCAGCATGGCAGAGAAGACCTCTACCCAAGCCTTTCCAGGTTCCTGACCACATTGTGGAAAATAATTTAAGTACAAGTCAAGTTATACAAAACAAAAAGTACCTTACTGAAAAGCAAGAGCTGAGTGTGGACATGCGCAAAAGCTGAACAGTCTTGCAGTCGAATTGGTTGTGATTTATATTGGTCAGGGGAGTTAATATTCACCAGCAGAGGCTGGCAATGGATGAAGTTCCCTGGAGTTGGTAAACCTCCTTGTGGAACCCTGCTCAGCTTCATTAGCATCGAATACATATGGTAATCTTTCTTAACAAGCAAGACTGTATGATAGAACTGTTTCGTTTAGCTTTTTCACTGCTGTGACCAAAATTCCCAATAAGAACAAGGTGGAGGAAGAAAGTGAATTTTGGCTCATGGTTTCAGAGGTCTCAGTCCATAGACATCCAACTCTATAGCTCTGGGTCTAAGGGCATGGAGTAAGAAGAGAACTCAGGACATGACAATCAGGAAGCAGAGAGAGAGCTACTCTCACCAGGGACAAAGCATAAATCCTAAAGTCATGCCTTCAGTGACCAACTTCTTCTAGTCATACATTACCACCTGCCTACATTTACCACCCCATTAATCCATATCAGTGGATTAATCCATTGATTAGGTTAAGTCTCTCATAATTTAATAATTTCACCTCTGAAACTTCTTTCATTGCTTCATACATGAGCTTTGGGGATACAGTTCATATCTAAGCCGTAACAACAGGTCAGTTGCTTCTTGGTATGCCTGGGGTTCAAGGATGTGGTCACTCTGTGGTTAAACAGAATATTGGTTTTTCCAATCAAGTGTTAATAGAATGTCTTTGTTTGAACAGGAGCCTGATGCCAGCAGGATCCCTGTGGTTAAGCAACTGCCTGTCCAGTAAGACCAACTCACACTCCCTACTCAGCAAGATTGCCTGTCCATACCTACTTCCCCTGTTTCCTGTCTCAGTCCCACAGTCCTTTCTTAGGGCACACTCCCAAGACAAGGACCTCCCACCAGGCCCCACCTCCCATAGTTTCCACCATCTTCCAATAGCACCACCTGGGGACAAAGCCCTCAATCCCAACAGACCCTTGGGGGATGCAATAAAATAATTAGACCACTCCAAACCATAGCATTGAGCTATGTAAATTATGTGTGGATATTTCCATGCTTTATGTTTATAAGTACATATTTTCTTACTGGATATATATAAATCCATTCATATACACACACATACATATATTTAATAACATTCAGTAATCTCTAGAATTGTTCCCTTTTTTCACTGGAGATTGAATGAGAGAAGAGGTAGCTGCCAGCAATATTCACTCTGGTTGCACCTAAGGCTCACTACCTGGGGTCCCAGTACCTGAGAGGACCATCTCTATTCATCACTAGAAGTGTGCTAACAATAGGCATGATAATAGGTTGCCAAGACTGAGGCAGACCAACCCAGATTTTATCCCTACATTGAAGTGTGTCAGGCATTTTTATTCGTTTTTAAAAAATATTTTTTAGTTATACATGGATACAGTGTCTTTATTTTGTTTACTTATTTTTATGTGGTGCTGAGGATTGAACCAGTGCCTCACACGTGTGAGGCAAGCGCTCTGCCACTGAGCCACAACCTCAGCCCCAGATTTTTATTCCTTATTACTCATCCTTTTGAAAAAATATTGCCCCACTGTCCTGAAAATTGCCTACTTTCTTTCTGAATTGGTATTCTTTCAGAGAAGGGTAAGGTTTCAGCAAAAGACTTTAAAATATGGTACTTCCTTTACCTGAGATAATCAACAAATGCCATCTATGTCTAAATTCACATTCTTATTATTTAAGGTGCTTTTTATATATATATATGCCACCTCAAATTCTTATGAAATAGGAGGTACTTTAATTCCTGAAATAGAATAAATATAGTCAGTTCTTTAATTTGGATTATTTGTTATTTTGGTTCATTGGTTTTTCTGGGAAAAGGAATTAAAATGATTCGTAGGTAAATTATCTTTCATCTTCAGTATGCACCAATGAGTACTGATTAGGTTGGTATTATCTGTCACCACACCAAGATGCATAATGGAAATTACCTGTCACTTACAGGATTTGAAAGAAAGTTAATTTCTAATGGCCTACATTGAAAACTCTACTAGTAAAGATTTGGTGAATTAAATACAAATTAATTAGGACCATATAGACAAAATTCCTCATGAAATAGGCACAGATTTTTGAGTGAGAAGATATATTCTTGATAAAATATTGAGTTTATGTAATACATAACAATAGTTTAAGATATTTAATAAAAGACATAATACCAATGAACACATATACATGAATTATTATTATTTAAAGAGAATACATCTTGTTAAATATATGTTAGCTAAACCATGCAAGACTAGGAGACTAGGAAAAGAGAACAATATTTGGTTTAATATAAACATTACTTAATATAAACATTACATAAACATCCTTCAAGACATCAATAGCAGTTACATAGCTTGTGTTGCAGCAATATGGGGAGGGTGGGGGAAGAGGCCATGAGAAGACTTAAAAATTGAAGAAAAATTCTAAGCTACGTTAAATGTATGGAGAAAGTCAAGTTGCAAATTTCCATGAACACCAGTTAGGAGTTTGCATTGTACTGGGCTTAAGTCTGATTAACACTTAAGGCCACTGTTTATATAATTTAAAAAGTCACCAAAACATCCAGCCTTATGTTGTCTTCACACAAAAGAATGACTCAAATTGCACATCTGACTGAAAAATTGCCATGTTAGCTACAGGTGTTCTTGTTTGGACCCAGATATCCTGAAGCTGGTTCTGTGCTCTGCTGTTACCTGACCCTCTTTTGATGTTATTAAGCATGTAGGAAGTTCCTACTGGAACAAATACTCACTGGTAAGACATTTACTAATAGAGATATCTGCTCAGGCTGGGACTTTTCTGACAATAGTAATGATCTCATTAGTTATTTTAATAGTTTTAATAGTGCCTTGGAGAGTAAGAAGATCTGCCATTAAGGGAAGAAAAAGCACAGTTGAATTGTCTCGTTAATGAATTGAGCCACTTATTAGCTAATCTTTTCCAAAGTCTCTAATGATGTCCTGTCTAATGGCCACTAAGACTACAAAAGTATTTTACTAGAGGGTCCTCCATGTAAATAGAGCCTTTGCAGCTGTAACACGGGTTACTTTACATCCAATAACACCACCAAAAAGGGCAGCAGTCATTTTTTATTGAACTTTTTAATTTTTTATTTCATTTTGTATTTTTTATTTATAGAGGATACAAGTGGGTACTAAAGGTTCAAGATTTTTGAGAAGATATGTGTGTGTGTGTGTGTGTGTGTGTGTGTGTGTGTGTGTGTCACATCTTGCCTCTAGGGAGAGTAAATTCATTTTTCACAGGCAGCATAAATCTCTATACTGAAGCAATAAGGAAAAAAGTTTTGTGGTTTTGTTGTGGTTGTTTTTGCTTCTTTCCTCAATCTTCCCAACTTGCATGTAAAAGACAATAAAAAATAAACAAAGAATGTTCACATACAGAATGTAAACCACAGTGTTAGGTGGTGTTGCAGAAAGACACAAGGCTTCCCTTTCCCTTGAAGTTAAATCTCTGATGCCCTCCAGCAATAGATTGAGACCATCTAGTTCCTCATCCAATCCTAGCCAGGACAGGCAGTGTGTCAGAAAACCAATCACTGGTGACATTAGGCAGCATCCAAGAGCACAGGCTTGGAAAGGCAAAGTCTGCACTGAAACTCCATCTCTGCTTGTTACTATTGGACTTTGCTTAATTTATTAAATCTTTCAACACTTAACCTTTCTTGTCTCTGAAAATGGAGACACAAGTAACCACATCATTGGACTGTTTGTTATAAGGACTGAATTCAAATAAGGTTATGTATAATGGTACACAATAAGTATCTAAATATGGAAGTTGTTATTATTTTATGTTTATTATTAATAATAGGAGTACAACTCAGGTCAGTTCATATCAGTTATACTATGTCTCAGTTTCCTTTGCCTAAGATTTCAATACTCCTCCTGCAACTAGACATGAACCCTGCCCAATTTCTGTTTGTCTATCTTAATTTTTGCTACATTTATATCCCAGGACCTGGACCCTGCTTCCTTTAAACACTTCTCAACAATACAGTTGCCTACTCCTTCCTCTCCAATCCCTAGTCCGCAGGCTGTATTTCTGCCATGGCTTAAATAGTCAAAGTGGTGCTGGTGCCCACTGGTTTCTGAAGATCAGCTTACACAAAAACTTTCTTCTGTATCTCTGCTCCAACTGAACAGCTGTACATCTTCAGACCTCAGAAATTGCCTCAGTCAGGGGTGATTTGCCTTTTGCGTGATGAATCACTAGGCTGCCATAGGTGGGGCATCCAGGTACTAGCTTGTATTTCTCTGCCTTCACTTCTGACTCTTTCCTGTTGCCTTAGGTCTTAGCACACCTCTCCTGAGAGCACTTTACATGTTGAATCATCCAAAGGATTAAAAACTCACAGCAGCTTCATCAAAGAAGGTTATAATTCACTTTTCCACATAACCTTCCCTTCTAGTCCTAAAATATTTGGACAATGGAAATAAATCATTGCTATTTTACTACTTATCAGTTGGTAGAATTCTATTAATAAATACCAGCATCCAACTAAGCAATATATACCAGTTCTTATTCTGTCTTACATTGGTTTGTTCATGTGGATACAAAAACAATTAGATGGAAAATTGAAGCATGTCTCGAAATCTTCATTCCATATTCAGCAGCCTATAAGGAAAATGCAGAAACTACATTTTGGTACTACAAATCAAAGTCTTTCTTTCATGACCAACTTGTCTTCCTAACTCTCCATGACTCTCAGTAAATTCTATTATGATCTTAGTTATTCAGCTTTATAACCTAGGGGCTGTTCAAACACCACTTGGCAAGAGATATAAATACTCAAGTGCCCAATAACTTTTCTTCATTGCTGATGATGGAACCCAGGACCTTTGTACATGCTACACAAGTCCTCTACTACTACCCACAGTCAGGCAATATCTTTTAAATGACATTGTACTGAAACTAGCCAAACATGACAATCCCACACAAATATCTTCTCAGTGTGTAATTCTTCTTATAAAACTTTTCAAGATGGAGTTCTTTTTTTGTTTTGTTTTGTTTTGTTTCTTTGGTACCAGGGATTGAACTCAGGAGCACTCAACCACTGAGCCACATCCCCAGCCCTATTTTGTGTTTTATGTAGAGACAGGGTCTCACCGAGTTGTTTAGCGCCTCGCCGTTGCTGAGGCTGGCTTTGAACTCGTGATTCTCCTGTCTCAGCCTCCCTAAATGCTGGGATTACAGGCTTGCGCCACCGCACCCGGCTCAAGATGGAGATTTTGCAATAGACAAATTATATTCCATAATTAAAGCAGTCCCCTCACACTGCCTTACATGGTAATAATTAGTTTTCCTTTTAAATTAGATCTGATCTAACAATGTCAGTATCTTCATATTAATCAGGACGAAACATTCTCTATAACAAGCCCAGAATCTCACACAACAAAAGCATAGCTCCCTTTCATACAAAGTCCAATGCAGCCATTCTTGGATTGCAGCACTTGGGTGCACCCTTTATCCATATGGTGACTCAGGAATTCAGGTGCTTCTAGGTGTGCTGTGTGAAGGGTAAAGGAAAGCATGAAAGCTCACATCAGGATGTTCATAGTCAAGTCTGAAAGTATCGAGCACAATATCTGTCTTCACTTCATTGATTAAAAATTGTGGGTATAGCCCCCACATAACTACAAATAAAACTAGAAAACGTAATCTTTCAACTTGCCAAGAAAGAAAACAAAATGGATTTGGAAAACATAGCGTTATCCCCACCATATCCTTAAGAGTTAAAATTAAATTATATTGGTAATGTAAATTAATTGGATCTATTTAGATTTTGGTACTCATGCCAACATCTTTGTCTTAGATCATAAAAGGTAGAATCAAGGTTTATGAGATTATTAGTGCACAGTGGACAAATGTAGATAAGTAGGCAGTTGAATAAGTACTCTTTGTATTGAGTCCAGAATGACAATAACAATTCATTTAGGTGTATGTTCACTGAATGTAGGTTACTGTTGAAAAGCAGGAAGAGCAAACTAGTTCATTGTCACAGCCATTATTAATTATAGACTAGAGAACCCCAGAAATAAACAGGGCACAGGAATGAATTAAGGCAGTGCTTTATTGTACAAATTCAGCCAGAGTACAGAACCCTCTCTAGCTTCTTATGCCTTCGAATTTGCTACATAAAACTATAATGAACATAAAAGACCTCAGTGAAGAATGGAATATTCCCCAGGTAAGCAGGCATAGTTTGAGTGCCACTAGATGAAAAAGTTTTCTGAAGCAATTCTTGACATGCAAATAAATTTTAAGGTCTTATGTGTAGGCAACAAAAAACAAATAAATAAGTAAAATTGAAACAATTTAAAACGCAGTGGCTTCCCAATTACAGTCATGTAGAGCACATGCTCTATTTACTATTGGTGTGTTTTGTGTTTCATAACAAGAGCTGCTTTTTGGAATATGGGTAATTAGTCTCATTGTCAGTTGGGAGTTCAGCTCAGCTTCTGTCTTAAAAAATAAAAAAAAAAACAGGGAGGAATTAGCTCTGGTGCAGGATGCCTGCCAAGGAGGAATCCCACTGGACCCACGAAAACATGCCATGATTCAAAAAGTCTTGTTCTAGTGTTCTAGTCTTAAATGTTTCCCTATGTTTTCACCCTACTGTTAATAGTTGACGCATATGAATCCTCAAGCTGTGCAAAATCCTAGAGGTACCATTCTCATTTGACTGCCATATTTTTCACAGTGTATTTGTACAAGTGAAGCTTTTGGGTTGGTAAATGTATCTACTAACCGGAATGGTCTTTTCATAAAGAAATCCTGACTGTTTAATCCCCTTGCTTAAAACACTTTAAGTGCTCCTAAGTTCTTCTAGGATAAAGACCCAGGTCCTTTCCATGGTCTGTGCAGCCTGACATTGTCTGGCCCTCACGGCTTCTCCTCCTGCCTCCTGTCATATCACAAGGTCCCTGTCCTTGCACTGTCTTCTCCAGCATCCCTTTCCTTCTCTCAGTTCCCTGGTAACCTCTCTCCAAAAGGCCTTTACCATCTCTCCCAGGAATGATTTCTTCTTTTACATTGTGGCTCAATCATCATTTTCTCAGTTATCCTTTTTTGACTTTTCAGGCTAGATTGGAAACCTCTAGTGTGTTCTTTCCTACAGCATGTGTCACTTCTGAGAATCACTTATTGCAATGCAATATTCCACATATCTGGGCAATTCTGTGATTAACACGTGTCAAGCGTCATGAACTCTACGTGAAGCCGTAGACAATGCTGATCTTGGTCTTCATAGACTTTCAAAGGCAAGCATGGCTTCTGGGACACACAGCAAGTCCACAAACACAGATTTCATTAAAGGCAGAGAAGGATTACAAGTTACAGGCTTTGCTTCTCAAAGGAACCTGGCCATTCCCAGTCACTGTCTCCCAGGTCAGCTTGGAGGAATCTAGTTAGTTGTTCAGTGTTCTACATCTGTGCCCTCAAGTGACTGCTCACGCTCAGCAGCCTCATTTCTCCAGCTGACATTTTTTTCCTTGCAGTTGTCCTGCTTCTATTTATTATTCTGCCTTGTAACCGGCAAGTCATTGATCCTTCATTCAACAAGCTCCTAAATGCCCCACACAGACTCAGCAGGAGTGCCTGACCCTAGTCTAGGTCACCTTCTGTGAGCTTAGAGCTCCACACTTCATATTTAATGCTATTGCCAGGAAGTGCTGATGAAGCCACTCACAAACCGAGGCAACAGCAAAGGAAATGTGTTCTTCTCTAAATGCTTCCTACGTCTTGCTTATGCTCACCATAGGGAACTTGTGCTTTCAGTATTTTTGCCTCAGATAGAGATTCATGGCTCTCAGGACATTATCCCTATATTGACTGTTCTGCTTTGTATGGCTGCATTAGTGAAGAAAGGACTCGTGTTTATCAAGGCAAATAAAAAAAAAGATCCTTACACTCAAGTAGGTTATTAAAAAAAAAATCCATAAAAATGCTCAGAGAATCCTTCTTCAAGGCTTTCACAGACAGAAATATGTTAATATTTACAAATAGATTCCTTGGTAAGGTCAAGAATATAATCTATCAAACCAAATGTTCTAGGATATTAGTTGCCATGTGTGTACCAACCCTGCCTGCCCCCCCAAGGAAGCCTCAATCTGCTTTTGTTTATGAATGAATTTTGTTTATGTATGAATCAGGATAGCCCCAGTTTATGTGAAAGTACAACTCAGTTATATTCTGAACTTGATCCAAATTCTAAATTAATTCTGAACTCTTCTGCATAACAACTTACAGTCTTTGGTGTTAGAAGAATGGGCATCTTAAATCACAGAATAGTTACTAGATTTTCTTACAGCCATGTCAAAAAATTGGCTAGACTGTTCCACCTTTATGTTCCATGAAAGAAGAAACCAGGGAGAAGAACTCATTGCTTTTGAGATCTATCCCAATACAGATTTGAACCCAGAAGGCCTTCCTTTGTTGATTTTTATTTGACTTCTTTCTTATTTTATCCTTTCTGTCTGAGTCCCCATCTAGTCCAGCTCTTTCTGGTTTCCCATCTAATTTTGTTTCTTTGTATGTGAATTAATACTTCATTCATATATGGCTTTAATTGTTCCCCTAAATCTTGACCTGTTTAAGACTGTATTCTTGATAAAGAGCCTTCTTACTTTGGTCCTTGGATATTTTCTTTTGAGTTGCCCTGATGGATGACTTCAGACCTTAGCAGGTCAAGTACAGACACACCTTGAAGTATGTAATATGTTGGTTATAATTTTTTAATGGTCCTGATGTAGACACTCAGTCTTTCATTTCTCTCACATACACTCTCAATTTCTTTTGTAATAAAATAAAATTTCTTCTGTAACCATGAATTCATTTAAAGTAACAAGTATTCACTCTGCAATACAAATTTGCTGCATAGCAATACTATATATATGTACATATATATATGCCTCATAAAAAAATTATAAATACAATAGTATTAAATACCTTTGAATGAAATACTATGCAGATGGATATAAGATTACTACTATTAATTTGTAGATTCTATCACTCAATGCTTCTGTAAAATATTACTATATGCTTACAGGTGAGTAATGACAAGGGTAAAATTTTAATGAAAACTGAGATATCTTGAGAATGATATTAGTATAGAGCCCTCTACTACTAAGTTACATGGGGAAAAAAGGCATGAAACATGAACTGATGTGGGCCAACAGGAATGTGTGGTCTCCTTATCATTACTATCCTGAAGTGTGCAGACCACTTGAATACTAACTAAAGTAGTAAGATATGTAAATAAGGGCAAGTTCAAAGTTATTGTGCATTTATAACCCAACATGCTTTCCTGAGTGAAAATATTTATAATTTATTTTGTTCCTTAATTATAAAAAGTCATGGGTAATTTCACATAAACCTTCCAACAAGGTTATCAGCCTTATGGGATCAATGCTTTAAAGTAATATGCACATGAGCTCAAGGTAACTGGAGTTTAATTTTTATAAAACTGCATTGAATATCTGTGAAAAAATGGTTTATGATTTGTACCAATTCACTAGCTCTTTCTTGAATTCCCAAAGAAGACTTACTTTATTTTATCACTTTTTGAGACATCCCTTTTGTTATGATTTGGATCTGGAGTGTCCCCAAATGTGTTGAAAGAATGGTCCCCTGTGGGCTGGGTTCAGAGATGGGACTTTTAGGAGGTGATTGGATATTAAGGATTCTGACATCATCAGTGGATTAATCCTTTGATGGCTGAATGGACTACTGACAGGTGGGACCTAGTTGTAGGAAATAGGTCAATAAGGGCATGCCCTGGAAGAGTTATCTTCTTCCTGTCTCCACTCATGCTTCCTGGCTGCCATGAGCTAAGAAGCTTCCCTGCACCATGCCATTTTTCCATGATGTCTTTCCCTTGGAGCCAGCAGGCCATGGACTCCTCTGAAACCATAGACCACAAGAAACCTTTCCTCCTCTAAGTTGTTCTTGTCAGGTATTTTAGCAGAGTGACAAAAACTAACTAACACAATTTTTCTCCTTACTCAGGACCACTAGTTTCTAGACAAATCATTTTTCTAATTAATCCATAATAGATGATGTTATGACTTAGATATTAGGTATCCCCCAAAAGCTCATGTATGAGACAATCCAAGAAAGTTTAGAGGTGAAATGATTAGGTTATGAGAGCCTTAACATAATCAATGCACTAATCCTGATAGGGATTAACTGGGTGGTAACTATAAGCAGATAGGATGTAGCTGGGTGAGGTGGGTCCCTAAGGGCATGACTTTGGGGTATATATTTTGTCCCTGTAAGTGGAGCAGTCTCTCTCTGCTTCCTGGTGGCCATGTCCTCTATCGCTTTCTTCCACCATACTCTTCCACCAAGATATTCTGCCTCACCTTGGGGCCCAGAGCAATGAAGAACCATGAGCCAAGTAAATGTTTTCTCTTCTAAAATTGTTTTTGGTCACAGAAACAAAAAAGCTGACTAAAACAGCTAATAACTGTTAGGTCAGATCAGGGTCCAAGATGTCCAATAAAAGGGACTGGTCAGGGCAGCAGCAGTCAGCAGCTGCGAAAGGGAGCGGCTAGCCAGATGCTGACAGTCACCAGTAGACACACCTCCTGTCAATCAGCGGTTTTTCCTGACCTATTCAGGAAGGACTCTGGCCTTCTCTTCCTGCCCCCAAGCCCTCCCCTTCCTGACTGGGCTTCTCGAATTCTCCCTACATGGGAGCCCCAATGCCATTCTCCCAGACGCACTCTGATGGACGAGAGGATTCTGCCTGAGAGTGTATATTTTCAATAAAGCCTTGCTGAGCGGCTTTAATTCATCTTCTTCTGGTAATCTAGTCTTTACATAATGGTGCGAAACCCAGGAGAGTTCTTGAACCTCCCCCTGCACTGGGGTAGAGGCAAACTCTCCAAACCAGACCGGGAGCCACTCTCCGTCTCCTCTCTCTGGACTGACAGAGTGAGGTAGGCTCCCAGTTTCCTCTGACTCCTCAGCTTGCCCCCCCCACACCGTCTGCTCCAGAGGCCCATCCAATAAGTCACACGTGTGCATGGGGCTCTGTCCGCTCGAGGCCACGTAGATTTGGGAAGACATTCCCAACCCTCGAATTAGCCATTCGCCGCCTACCGGGCCCTGGAAAGTTCGCAGGGATGCCTTAATTTTCCGCCTGGCCCCCCGCTCTCCCGTAGACGCGAACATTTTTGGGGACATCTTTTTATGTTCCCGCCCATTCCCCGGGACCGCTGAGAAGTTACAAGGAACCCCAACTCCTCTAGACCTCAAAACTCCACTGTTTAGATAACAGATCAAAATGGCCTCCAGGGGGAACTTTTGATTTTCAAATCCTCACTGATTTGGCTAATTTTTGTCACCGGATGGGGAAATGGACAGAAATTCCTTTCATCAAGGTTTTGTTGGAAAGTGCGCTCTCGCCCCTCCCTTCTTTCCCATCTGTTCTGTCCTCTCAAGTTCTTCTCACTAACAAAAATCCCCAAAATCCCTTTCCCATTTTTTCCTCTATCTCCTTCCTCATGTGGCCACCAACGCAGCCATCTTCCTGGGAAGCGGCACTGGCCTCACTCCCAGCGCTGGAGGGCAAAAACAAAGCGTTGAATAGAGCCCGCCTGCCCTGCCTCTCTGCATTTCTCGCTGCCTCTGCGCCGCTCAGACAGGCAGCTCCACATCTGAGTTGCCTGCCTTGTGGCAGCTCCTCCCCCTAGCCTTACAGCTCTGCATCTTTGAGCTGCCTGACTTGAGGCAGCCCCTCCCCCCAGGCTTACTGCTCTGCATCTGCTACCTACCTGCCATGCGGTGGCCCTCCCACTAGCCTTACCCCTCGCGTCCATGGCCAGCTTGCTTTTCTTTCTAGGACTCTTCACTCTTACATTTTAAAACCTATAACTTTAATTCTGCACGCTAAAGTTAAAACTTCTGATCAGATGTATTTTATCCAACTATAAAAGTTTTTTTTACACTCTACTGAGACAAGTTATACCTACCTCAAAAGGAATCAAAGATTCCAAATATAGTATTTATTGGAAGGAAAGAAAATATTTCTGATCAAAAGGTTTATAACTGTGATTAAACATCAATGCAATTATGGTGCTACCAGTTCTATTTTTATATTAAGTGTGTTCATTTCTTTCAGATATACAGGCTTTGAAGTAGAAAGTTTTAAAAAAAAGGGAACTCTCCCTCAGGCTTCCCAGAGAGGCCACATGGTCAGAGCCAGACCTCGACCTATCCTAACGCAGATGGCATTAGCAGAGCTAACAAGCTGCTTTCAAGTTCCTCAAGGATGCCTCCCAGGAGAACAAAAGGTGATTCTTAACAATAGGTAAGAACAAAAGTCAATTTGACTTGCTTCATCTTAAACACCTAGCAAAATCAAGAACACAGCTGTTCCTGGGCATTTAAAATAGTTTAAAGATAGACATCTGTGACATTAAAAGCTAAATACTATGTTTACATGCCTTGTCCTCTCCATCCTTGTTATGGGGACAAATTCTCAATCCTTATACTTCCTACATTTCAGACTGTTTCCTCTATGTATATTTAAATCATAATTGTAATTCTCATTGATGTTCTTCAAATAACTGTACAGTAAGGCTGAATTACCATGACTTGTTACCACCTCCCTCTCTAGGGCAAAAAAGGGCCATCTTTCTATTGGTAATAGTTGGGCTCTCCTTGGCCCCCATTCACTGCCTCAGGGCTAGGGCAAGAGGACTTGATTATGCAGTAACTACTACTTAAAAACTTAAACAAATTTCACTACAGAATAGACCAGCCTTGGACTCCCATCACGCCGGACTCCCACCAAACTCAAAATTTTTCAGCAGCCCCCTTCCTTTTCTGCTAATCAGCAATCTCTCCTAAGCTTCTGTTCCTACCCACAGGTGATATTTCTACATTCAAGCAACATAACTGACAACCAGAGGCTCTCACACCCCTATGTCTGCCTCCCTGCCTGACCAACACCTGAGCCATCTCCCCGTCTCGATGCCCCCAATCCTGCACGAAGTAGCCAGATAGAATCTGCTGTCCTATATCATCAAAAAGGCCGGGATGTTAGGTCGGATCGGGATCCAAGATGTCCAATTAAAGGGACCGGTCAGGGCAGCAGCAGTCAGCAGCTGTGCAATGGAGCTGCTAGCCAGACGCTGACATCACCAGTAGACATGCCTCCTGTCAATCAGTGGTTTTTTCCTGACCTACCCAGGAAGGACTCTGGCCTTCTCTTCCTGCTCTCAAGCCCTCCCCTTCCTAACTGGGCTTCTCGAATTCTCCCTACACTGGAGCCCCAGCGCCATTCTCCTAGACGCACTCTGATGGACGGGAGGATTCGGCCCGAGAGCGTGTATTTTCAGTAAAGCCTTGCTGTGTGGCTTTAATTCATCTTCTTCTGGTCGTCTAGTCTTTACAATAACCATCTAGGATCATTTTGGTTGTAAAACTTTAACATCAAACTAAGTTTCAGGGAGCCATTTTACATTAGTTGCTTTTAATTCATTTGGGAACCTGGCCAGAAAGTCTCTTCTGTGGCCTCCCTCCCTTGTGTGATCTTCCTTTCCCTTTCTCCTAGTCTACTGCCCTGATCATAACCAGGAGCTCAGTAGGATTCCTTAGATGTGTCACTAAGGGAACAGGCTAGTCATATTTAGGAATTGGCATTTCTGAAAGAAACAAGAATTTCTTTCCCTCAGAAATTTTTCAAGTAGCATGTAAAATGTTGAGAGTGGAAATTTGAATCCAGTCTCTGTCCTAGAGCAGGAGCTGTGCCTGTGCTGGGAACTTCCTGTGCAAAGATGTAGGTCAAGACTGCCCAACTGCTATGGTGACTCCCAGCTTAAAGGAGGTCTGTGCTAGGCACAGGACTATCAGTCTTGATCCTCAATTCAGACACCAGCTGCCGGGGGTGAGAATTATACACACAAAAAGATAATTATAATTGGCTGCCCAGTATTTCATCCTTCATCTTTCCTGCTTTGAAGAAACTTTCAGAAAACCTTTTGATGATAAAACCTATATGATAAATGTGCTGAGTTAGCTCTGTGTTATTACTTTCTATTAGGGAATGGTGTCCCACCCGGTCTCAGCTTTCTCTCTATATGTGTCTGTTCACTAATCCTCCATTGCCCCTTACCAGTTTCTGAATTAACAGCCATGCAGGTTGTGGCAGTAAAGAATCAAAAATCTTGGAGGTCTGGATTCATGACAAAAGAGCATGTTCTATTTTGAGAGTTGTACCTCCTCATTCCACTAAATACACATATACATACATACATATATACATACAAACATCTTACTGGATACTAGACTTCCAGACAAAATTTATAAATAACCTAAAGAGGACCAGGACATGAGGACCTTAAGGAGAATCATCTGTAACAGGCAATCTATATGAGTGAAGTAGAGATGGATATATAGCTCAGTGGTAGAGTGTTTTTCTCACATGTAAAAGACCCTGGCTTTGATCCTTAGTAAGGGGGGTGAATGAAGTATAATACATGCATCTAGGTGCAATTTTCTGGTAAAAGATTTCTTTCTGTTATGAAATTGTTCTAAATTATGAATATTGTTAAAGGGGAAAATAAATGCAGTTATGTTGTTGTATTCCCAGGAATAGTACATCTAAAAACTAATTATATAGAAAATATTTTGAAGGGTTCACAAACACTACTGCTAAATTAATAATGACATACTTCTAGGCATTATTCTCTAATACTTTCATACATTTTGATTTTTTAATCTACAACTGGATTATAAGCCCCTGAGAAGAAAAACTACATCTCATTCATCACAGGCAGACAAAGAGAAGCCAGAGTAAAACTCAACGCATGCATATAATCACTTGCCTTGCTGTTAGTCTGGTCATTAGATGAAGTTGTCTACTGTGTAAATAGTCATCTGCTAATAAGATCATACATTTAGAATCTGCCTAAGAATGCCAAGAAAATGTTAGCATATATATGTACTATATATACAACAATACATTCTCAATATACCTTTTGTTTTACAAATTATTGCAATATTTTAAGATTTTGCTATTCATAATGAAAGTTAAATAGTGCAATAATTTCCTACAGCCATCATAACAAAGCACTGAGTGGCTATGAACAACAGAAATGTATTTTCTCACAGTTCTGGAAGTTGCAATTCCAAGATCAAGATGCCATCAGGGTTAGTGTCTGATGAGGCCTCTCTTCCACACTTGCAGATAGCTACTGTCTTGCTGTGTCCTCACATGACCTTTTCTCAGTGTATGTGTGAAGAGTGATATTTTTGGTGTCTTTTCCTCTTCTTACAAGGACACCAATTTATCAAATTAGGCCACTACCCCCAATTACCTCCCTAGAGACCCGATCTCCAAACACAGTCAAGGTGGGGATTTGGGCTTCAAAGTATAAACTGGGGAGGGGATAAGATTCAGTCCATACCAATGACCTTTATTGAAATCAAGATCTTTGTTCTTTTAAAGTACACAATGAATTATGTAGTTGACCCATTTGAGCCTGGAGCATAGAGTCCTAGTAGTGACTGAAACCCTACCCAGTAGAAAACTTAAGAGAATATGACTTGGAATTAAGTGATATTGTAGTGGAAAACCCATAAATCTGTTTTGTTAGCATTGGATCTGGTAGGGGTAGCATGATTCTGGAGGTAGTGGTGGCTACCTAATTTGGCAAGCTTCTTCCTGATGCATGCTTTCTGCAGCATGAGTGGTTATGGCCAAGGTAACATGGCTCTCTAGTCGATGACATTGGTAGAAGCATTTATTCATTGTTTGTTCATTTAATTTGGTGTCACATAGTTGAATGAATGAATGAGTGGGTGACTATATCAGAACCTAGGAAGTCCAGTGCCAAGAGGTCCTTGATTTGTTGGTTTCTAGTAATGATAGTCAAAGCTGTTTGTCTCATCGGGACAGAGGAGGGTTTTTTTAGAACTGGGAGTCATTCCAGGAGCTCAGCCTACATCCTGCATCTTCAACCCTTCAAACTGTTGTGAACCATGAGTGCTGGTGCCAACTGGGGTATTTTCAGCTGCCTGTAACTAAACACTTTTTACTTCTTTCAGTGGAACCGAGGAAACTGTTTTTGGTTGGACCCCAGTAGGAAGACCATCCCCTCAGAAATGACAGATCAGTTTTCTGTGGACTGGTTCTCTATCACAGTTCAAAAATCTTTCAAATTCAAGTGTTAGTAACCACCTGAATTTGATCTTTTATAACCAGAACATATCCTCTCTGAGCCTTCTTTCCAGATAAGAGAGTTCTGATCTCATGGACAAAATGTGCCCACACCACCACCAAATTCTTATATTGAAACCCTGAAGTCCAGTGTGGCTGTGTTTAGATGGAGTCTCTGAAGCAAGCAATTAAGGTGAAAAGAGATCATCAGGGTAGGGAGACACCAACTCTCCCCCACATGCTCTGAGGAAAGACCGCATGAGCACGCAGTGTGATGGTGGCCATCTGCAACCCAAAGTTGGAGACTTCTCTAGACACCAACCCTTCTGGCACCATTAGCTTGGATCTCTTCCACAGCACTGAATTTCTGTTGTTTAAGCCTTATATTCTATGATGTTTGTGATGGAAGCCTGAGCACACTAATATGCCCCACCACTGTGACCCTTGAAATCCATTAAATCATCCTCTCAACCATTTTACCTGCCATGCTTTCTCATTTTCCTTGAACTGCAGCAACTAGATTGACATATGCTATTTCTGGAGTGACTTCTCCAAAGAAGAGCAGAAGACCTTTAAGCATGAGGTATCTTTCCAGAGAAGATTATTGCCTGCATACTTTGTTATTTAATGTTCTTTTGTCAGTAATGATATTCAGAATCTCCTCTCAAGTTTCCATTCATGTTGGGATTGCTAGTCTTAGGCCAAAGGCTGTAGCTAAAGAATGGTAAAGAAGAAAGAGCAAACTAGCACTATTGGTGATCTGCTTTGTTCTGGGCTTGTGTTATGTATTTTATTCATAAGCATTGACCACTAAATAGTCTCAACTATGAGACAATTTTTATCTCCTCTATCTTTAGGGATGAGAAAAGTGAGGACTCTCAATATCCCACCTCTCATTCTGTCTAGCACTTCCTATCTTTCCAGCTTGATTTCTCTAATAACTTGATTCAGTTTTTTTTCAGTGCCAATAATTGCTTGTCCTGTGACTGACAGCATTTTACTGTCCCTCATGTCCCTCATGCATACACTACTCTCCTTATATGATTTGGTACTATGGCCTGTGTAATAATCACTCCCTTGAACAGCCCTCAATACTTTTGCTTTTTCTTCCTGTCACGTCAATTGCTTGGCTAAACCCCATCTAGGCATACATTTAACTCCCTATCTACTCCATCCCAATACCTGGACAGGTCCATGTGAGTGTCAAATGGTAAAGTAATGACCCTTCACCTCAAAGGACCCATTAGTACTACCAGGCAACATCTTAGCACTTCCTCAGTCCATTTACTCTTGCTGCCCTAATTATTTCATGCCTTTATTCTTCTCAATTTTCCCCAAATGCCTGCACATTCTCAAATTAATTATTTCAATGAGAAAAGAAACAGAACACAACATTCTCACTCAGTCACAGTCGCAACCTTAAACTGGTACACAAATGCCCAAATAAAGCTTTTTCTAATGACCATAAATAATCTCACTTCTCTACTTCTTTGTTATTCTATCCCCTCTCTCCAACCAAAGAGCAACACTCCCGCAATTATCTCCTATTTCCTCATCCCTACTGTCTGTCTTCAGTCTACTGAGTCCTCCCATCAAAAGACGCACATACTGTTATTTCTCCCACTTACAATACTTGCACCGTCTGCAGCAAAACTTCTCAAGGTTATCTCTAATTCTTCTCACCCCATTCTCCCTCAGCTTTAATTCAATCTGGCTTTAGCTATAATTCTCCTCCAGAATTGTATTTGTCAAGGTTGCCCATGAACTTATATTGAGAAGAAAATATTTGGCATGGAATTAATACAATAAATACTAAGTATATGTGGTGAATGGATCAAAACAACCTTGGCCTAAGACACGATTTTGCTGGAGGCTAGGCATAGTTAAATATTAATAATTACTCTCAGTAGCACAAAAACAATGACAAAATAAAGAGATTACTAATTTTTTTCAGCAGAAATGAGTAATACTAAAATGTCAAATGTCTAGGAAGTTAATCACTGTAAGGATTTTCACTAACTGCTGTAAGAAGTTTATTGATGTGCTAATAAGCTCATTAATTTTGGACATCTTCCAAAACATCTTCAATTACCAAAAAATGATTCATAGGTCAGTATGCAAAGAGATACATCAATATGAATCATCATGAAATAGAATTTCTTTTAAAAATATTGCTGGGGCAGCTGACAGGGAGTTTATGAGAGAAATGTTTGTACCATGCAGTGTGTAATACCTTGGGCACACAAGTAGCCCAAGGCTAGTGCCTTCATATTCTTTCTTCTGGGATCCCAGTAGGACTGGTAGTGATGTAAACATAGGAAGAAATTATTAGCTTTTATAAAGTTAATTTTAAAAATCTGCACGTAAGCATGAAATGATGGCTTAAACTAAGTTGATATCAAATAAATGTTTTTGGATGGAGGATTATAGTTCAGTGGTCAAGTTCTTGCCTAGCACGAGTGAGGTCCTATGTTTGACCCCTGGCAAAACAGCAAAAAAAAATGTTTTGAAGTGTGCTAAAATTGTGATATATATTTTATTTCCATTGACATACAAACAGGGAATTGAAGTGATAATATTTTCAAATGATATTGATTTCAGCTGTTCAATTCCATTGAGTTGTTGAAAACAGTCCCTGCAGTATCCCTCAGGTCTACAGGAGGGACTAGAGATGATGTCAGTAAGATGCTTAGGTTGATTCTGGCAGTCAGCATCAATGAAAACTCCCTTCTGCAAACATCTTGCTCACTGGGAGAAGGGAACTGTGTCAGCTATTACCTAGGGCGAGCAAACCCCAGGTCATTGTCAGTTCCATCTTTGAACAGTCTTAAGAAATGGGAAAATTCTATATTTGCAAAATTTCAAATCTTCATGTACATCATAAAAAAATACATAAATTAAAATAATTTTCCATCATTTATCACTTCTTTTATTAATCTGTTCAACTGAGAGAGTGCATTTGGCTAGATTTGAAAGAACTTGAAGTCATATCTAAGACTGACAAAAAAAGTATTCTGAAACATGTTAGATAGCTCTTGGGGTAAAGAAAGTAAATTTTGTTTTTCCCATTCTTCTGGGTTTTATGCTACCCTTAGAAATTTCTGAGATCATTAGTCCCATGTCCACAAAATATATGAAAATATTTCACTTGGTCACAATTTGCTAAGAGCTAAAATAACTTTTAAGCAGAAAGAAAAGCCCTGGGATGGTCCAGAGGACAATAGATATGGCCAAAAATGTTTCAGAGAAGAGCTGTAACCTTCGTGTTACAAGGCAGAGGTCTGCTGCAAAACTGAGGCATTCGCAGAGACCCACCCTTCTTTACCCAGATTATTGCAATCCTGTTGGAAAGATATCAGACACAGACACATTGTTCAGGGTAACAGGCATGAGTTGATTAGAAGAAATAGGAAATGGGAAAAAGGGAACACTCTCAAGGGAAAGAGTAAATCTTTTTATGGAAGGGAAGGATGGTGCACCCTCCTGCCCTCCAGTTTATCGGGAGTCCCAGGGATGTTTCCAGAGTCAGAACCAGGTCCACCTTTCAACTTTTGACTGACAGCATAGAAACTGCATGGACTCCTGGAGAGAGGATGGCATGGTGCTTACAGAGTTTCAGTTAAGGAAATTGAATTCTCTGTTTTTCTCTGAGTTTCCTGTCCCCTTAATTGGTTTATTGCTCTTGGAATAGCCCTCAGAAAGCTTTCTTCATAAGGATTTTGATGTTTCTTTTGGTTGCCAGGATAATTGGGGGTTGTGTCAGTTTCAGTGATAAGCGGGGACTGGGCTACCTGGTAGGGTGTGACATGACCTTAAAACAAGAGTTTTTCTTAAAGGGAAGAAATTTGTTTCCTCTCTCCTCCCCCACCTCCCTCCATCCTGTCCAAAGTTCCTCCATTTCTCCCATGTTCCCTACCTCCACCCCCATTATGTATCAGTATCCACTAATCAGAGAGAACATTCAGCCTTTGGTTTTTTGGGATTGACTTAATTTACTTAGCATGATGTTCTCCAATTCCATCCATTTATCTGCAAATGCCATAATTTTCTTCTCTTTTATTGCTGAGTAATATTCCATTATGCATATATACCACAGTTTCTTTATCCATTCATCTATTGTAGGGCATCTGGGTTGCTTCCACAGTTTTGCAATTGTGATTTGTGCTGCTATAAACATTGAAGTGGCTGCATTACTGTAGTATGCTGTTTTTAAGTCTTTAGGGTATAGGCCAAGGAGTGGGATAGCTGGGTCAAATGGTGGTTCCATTCCAAGTTTTTTAAAGAATCTCCATACTGCTTTCCAGATAGGTCGTGAAAAGACTAGACAACCAGAAGAAGATGAATTAAAGCCGCTGGGCAGGGCTGGGATTGTGGCTCAGCGGTAGAGCGCTTGCCTCGCATGCGTGAGGCCCTGGGTTCGATCCTCAGCACCACATACAGAGCAATAAAATAAAGACATTGTGTCCATCTACAAAAAATTAAAAAAAAAAAAAAAGCCGCTGGGCAAGGCTTTATTGAAAATACACGCTCTTGGGCCGAATCCTGCCGCCCATCAGAGTGCATCTAGGAGAATGGCGCTAGGGCTCCAGTGTAGGGAGAATTCGAGAAGCCCAGTCAGGAAGGGGAGGGCTTGGGGGCAGGAAGAGAAGGCCAGAGTCCTTCCTGGATAGGTCAGGAAAAACCGCTGATTGACAGGAGGTGTGTCTACTGGTGACTGTCAGCATCTGGCTAGCCTGCTCCTTTTCGCAGCTGCTGGCTGCAACTGCCCTGACTGGTCTCTTTAATTGGACATCTTGGATCCTGATCCAACCTAATAGGTCGCACCAATTTCCAGTCCCACTAGCAATGTTTGAATGTGCCTTTTTCACCACATCCACACTTATTGTTGCTTGTGTTTTGGATAACTGCCATTCTGACTGGGGTGAGATGAAATTTTAGAGTAGTTTTGATTTGCATTTCTCTTATTTCTAGAGATGTTGAACATTTCTTCATATATTTGTTTATCAATTGTATATCTTCTTCTGAGAAGTTTCTATTCAGCTCCTTAGCCCACTTATTTATTGAATTGTTTGGTTTTTTGAGTTCTTTACACAAAAGGGATGCAATTATGATTAGGGAGGTTTTAACATTGCAGGCCCTTGTCTTCCAGGTATTTGCCTGTCAGGTAAGGCTCACTGTGATTTTCAGTCACTCTCTTTTGTCCTTTCCCTGCTCACTCATTCATGGCTGACTAGCTACCTAACATCCTGACCACAGACATAAATAACACACATTACAAGGACAGGATTTCTCTTATCACTTTCCCTGCAGGCTCAAAACAGTGCCGCTCAAAATGGCCTCATTTCTAGTCCATCCTTGAGGGATCTAAATCACTGATGGGGCCCAGGAATCTGCCTTGCGCTTGTTCCCCAAGCATTTCTCATCCTACACCACAGTCTGAGAACCACTGCTCTTTAAAGTTGGTCAAAGATCACCTTTCTTCATTGGTGATCTTCAAACTGTGAAGTGTACCTGCAAGCAGTGGACCTGAGTCTCTTTAAATGTTAAGTGATAAGGACTGGGAACATCGCTCAGTGGTAGAGTGCTTAGTACCCATGAGACCCTGGGTTCAATCCTCAGCACTACCAAAAACAATTTTTTTTAAATGGTGAAAGAGAAAGTATCCTTCATGTCTCAATTGCCTTTATTAAAATAATTAAGGAATAGCTGAAAATGTGCAGAATGTCCTCAAGCCAGTGAGACCACACCTGTTCATCTGAATACTTGGCTCAAACCCTTTCCCTTAAGTTGTCTCCCATCTATCAAGCCGCCTTTGTAACAATTCTCCCCATATTACTCCATTTCTATGAGACTAAAATTTTGCCTAATCCTAGCTTTTTTGTCTTTCATCAAAAATTTCCTTGTAAAAAATCCACTTTGCACCAGGAATCAATTTAATCTACACTCCATAATTTACACTAAAATTGAGTAATACAGCTAAAGTCAATGTGACTTTGTGTGGATTTTATAACCCAAATTCATGGTAGAGTTAACTGAATTAAAAATCTAGAACATTTTAAAATTGGATTTAAAGTTCATGTGATGGATACATACAAGAAGGAAAATATTCTCCCTTTATTTAGAGCATAAAGTTTATTGCATAAACCAGCACTGAGAATCCTTCACTCAATTCAGAATCCTGATCTGAATTCTTTGAGAGGGCAATAACTGTTGCCTCCTGAAAGTTGCTGCAGGTATAGGTGAAAATTGTACTTTAGTGCATCTCATTGGATTCAGAGATTAAGAGCAAAAACCATGGGAATCAACACCTGGAAGATGTTGCCTAATAACACAAGCATGCTAATTTCAGTTCCCATGTACTCTCACACTATCTCATTTATATTCTCAATCCATGAATAGTCATTCTTCATTGCAAGATTTCATTAAGAGAGAGAGAGAAAGGCATTTTTAAACATTTTTTTAGTTGTAGATGGATACAATACTATTTATTTATTTATTTAGTGGTACTGAGGATCGAACCCAGTACCTCACATGTGCCAGGCAAGCACTCTACCACTAAGCCACAACCCAAGTCCCTGGAAAGGCATTTTTTTTTTTTTTTTGGTACTGGGGATCGAACTCAGGGGCACTCGACCACTGAGCCACATCCTCAGCCCTATTTTGTGTTTTATGTAGAGACAGGGTCTCACTGAGTTGCTTAGTGCCTCACCATTGCTGAGGCTGTCTTTGAACTCGCGATTCTCCTGTCTCAGCCTCCCTAAATGCTGGGATTACAGGCTTGAGCCACAACGCCCGGCTTGGAAAGGCATTTTTTAACAAGGATAATCTATTGGTTGCAAAATGAAAGGGTATAACTCTTATCAAGTCTATTTTTATTTACTATTAGCAACCAAATGATCTGAGTTTACACAGGCTAATAACTTACTTCTCCATTCAGATAAGCAGAAACATAAAAGTGTGGTGTCGACAGCCACTGTTTCTGCTGAAGAATGAACACCAACAAAAATAGAAGGCTCTGTTGTCTAGGAAGTAAGCTTAGGATTGCTGGAACTTCCATTGATAATAGATAAGTCAGGCCAATTATGAATCTGAAAAAAGCAATGTGGAGGAAAGCAACACATCTGCTCAGAGAATGTTGCCTTTGGAGAGGATAGAATACAATTTAATATACGTGTGGTAGACTTTTTTCCTGGATTCCTGTGAGTTTGCTACATATACAAACTTGCTATATGCAAATAAAGATGGTTTTACTTCTTCATTCCCAGTGGTTATGCTTTCCATTTCTTCCTTCATGTGTTTTATTTTTATTTTTCATTCCTCCATCTCTCCCATTGCATTGGCTTAGCCTCTTAGAAGTCTGATGAATGAATCAAAGTGGTGAGATTGGACATCTTTGCCTTCATTTTCATTTTGGGAGTAATAAATTCAGTATGTTATCATTGAGAGTATTGTTAATTGTATAATTTTTATTGATGCTCTTTGTCAGATTGAGGAAGTTTTCTCATTCCTGGTGTGCCATGCATATTTTTGTTTTTGTCATGACAAATAAGTGTTGGATTTGGTTAAATGATATTTTCTGAATCTAAAAACATTATTCTGAGTTTTCTCCTTTAATCATCTAATATGGTGAATTATATTGATTTACTTTCAAATTCTAGAAAATTTCAAATTCTAGATTTACTTTCAAATTCATAGTATCATTATGACTCTAAGGCTCACTTTGTTAGGATAAATTATCTTTCTTTATATTAGACTTAATTTGCTAAATTCCTGTTTCAGATTTTGGCATCTACATCAATGAGTAATATTGGTTGGTATTTTCTCTTCTTGTCAAATACCCTCACCAGATTATTACTAACATTAGTATTAGTATCAGTGTTAATCTGGATTCAGAGGAAGTGTTGTAAGCTATTGCCTCTGTTTCTATTTTCTGAAAGATTTTTATGGCTTGAAGTATTTCCTTCTTCAATGTTTGATTAAGAATTCACCTATAAAGCAATCTGGGACAATATCTGCCAGTAACATAGGAAGGGAAACTGCCCAGTTCTAATTAAATTATCTTTAAATATATTTTATTATTGTTGTTTTTTGAGCCAAGATCTTGCTATACTGCCCAGGCTGGCTTTGACTTCTTGGGCTCTAGCAATCCTCCTGCCTCCGCCTCTTCTGCACCAACACCTCACCCACATGTGCCTGTTTTTTCAACTAGCTTCCTTTACAAAGGAAGATGTTTATCTCCTTACTCCCAAAGTGCCAGCTTTCATGCTCCTCTCACAGTCTGATTCAGTTCTATGGACTTATCCCAGCCACCACAACCTTCAGTAACTCCACTGCTTCCTGTCCTCATGTGAAATGTGGGTTTGTTACCCATGTATATATACCCTCTTGCTTGCTATTTTTCTCATGATCTATTATACTATTCAAATATTTTATCAATATAATATCCCACTTCTTAAATGGATCAGTATGTTCTTGAAGACACAGGACATGCCTTACAAGCTTCTGTGTACCTGCATTTCAGTGTAGTCCAGGATACAGAGCAGGGCTCAAAACATGACTACTGATGAGGTAAAGGGTGATGGTGGGTATGGCCAGTGCAACTCGTATTGTTAGTTTATGGTTCAATGGTAGAGAAACTGTATTCTTTTCTGGTTACTGATTTCCGCTCTTCTTCTCTGAGGCCTTCCTTCTAACCCACAGATTATTCAATAACACTAGGAAGTTATTTGCATCTAAAAAGTCAATTACGAATTTCAATGCCAGACAGAAAAAGAGGGAAGTTTGACTTGTCAAATTATATACTTACTTTATCTGTTTTAATTGTTCAAGAGCAATACCATATGGTCAGATGGACATGTCTCCACTTCCCTGGTGGTCCTTGCCAGTTTGGCTTCCCAGCAAAACCACAATGATGGCTTATGCTGGACTTCAAAGTTGGAACTCACATGCTTTGCATTTGTTCCCATAAATACATGTGTTTATGATAGGGTCTCGGGAGGGCTTCTGTCTAAGCACAGGCTCTGCCAGGACTAAACCTCCCACAGAATCCCCTCAACTCTGTGCAGAGCCCAACACTGTCTTCCCTCCTTGTCTGTTCCCTGGTGGTTTTGCTGAACCTGATATGCTTTTCTCTTAGCAGACCTTGATAGATGACTCTCCAATTTATGCAGATTTCCTGATATTCTTTTCTCTTAGCAGACCTTGATAGATGACTCTCCAATTTATGTAGGTTTCTCTAACTTTCACCTTCAGGGTTAGATATTTTGTCTCCTTCCAACTTCAAGTGCAGAAATACATCACAAGAAAAAATAGAACAAGAGAGGAGGATGCAGTTCAGTAGTAGAGCACTTGCTTAGCATGTGAAAAACCCTGGGTTGAGTCCTCAGCTACACACACACACCATACACATACACACAACTAAATAAAACAAATCTGTAAAGTCAAGACTTCAGTGTGAGTTGAAAGAAAACAATATGTCAATTAAGGGAATACATGTATAAATAATAAGCAGAACATCTGCTCTGATCCAATAAAATACTTCTATTGCAGATATGCTCCTAGAGTAGAAACAGATGATTAGGGTGTTATGGTGCAATGATGCTTGCTGCTAAAAATCTACTAGCAAAATCTATCTAACTAAAAATCTATCTATCTCTTGTTCTTGTTCCAGCTCATCAACAAATTTCATATAATGATTTGACTTCCCATGAAAATTTATCTCCAGGGAGAGAAAACAGTTTTCATTAGAAAAGCATAAGCCATTCTTGGTTTTTATACCTCAACTCTCTAACAATAAATATAGTCAATATATCCACTGAAAAACAGATCTAATCTCTGTGCTGGCACAGCAGGTTCTGGATCCCGCATTCAGAAAAAATCCAGCTCTTATTTGGGTTGTATTTGCTAATGTAAATTCATTTGTCTCTTTCTAAGTGATACTTATCTTTCTTTTGAGCAACTATTTTTCAGATTTCAACACACACATTCATACACACCACACACACACACATGCACATTTTAAGTGCATAATTGGAGGATGCTAAACTCAATATATTGAAAATTAATAACTAAAAGGAAATAATAAAGCATTTATTATGTCATTTCTGTACCAACTGTATCAGTGAGTAACCAAAATATAGATGAGAAAATTACTCATTACAGAAATAGCCCAACTAGTAAATGAAAAGAAATGATAGAATTAGAATACATTGATTTAGTAATTATTCATGAATTAATGTCATTAATATTTATCAAGGCTGTTAATATCATAAAATAAAGACAAACAGAAATATATGATTCCTCCAAGGTGTGGTGGTGCATACCTGTAATCCCAGTGGCTCAGGAGGCTGAAGTAAGGGATCACAAATTCAAAACCAGCCTCAGCAACTTAGCAAGGCCTAGGTAACTTGACATGACCTTCTCTCAAAATAAAAAATAAAAAGTGCTGGATATGTGGCTCAGCCATTGAGTGCCCCTGGGTTCTATCCCTGGTACACACTCCCCCCCTCCCCAAAATGAAATATGTGATTCCTGAAGAAGAATACAACCAACTTCCAAAGTAGTCTTACCCCCACCAAATTTAAATAAATAAGTCAAGCAAATCATATCTAGTCTTTCTATTCAATTACCAATTCATAAAAAAAAATACTGAGGACAGAGAAAAACATGAAAGAGCAGGCTGAGATGCAGTATTTAAAATCCAGACTATAAGAAGTTCTACAGGAAAGATAATCCCCCGTTTTTCAAGAAATAAACTGTAAAGGGGAAAAAGAGATGGAGAAGAATTTATAGAACAAAATAAATTTGAGAGACATCTCATCTAATTACAGTAGGAGGCCACAATTGAATTCTGCTTTGAACAAATTACCTTTTGAATGACATTTAAGGAGCAACTGGAAACCTTAGTATTAACAGGATATTTTGTGAATTAAGAATTTGTTGTAAAATATTAGATGAGAGAATCATTTGGTAGATTTTATTTTCAGTGTCCTTATCTTTTAGGGATTCACACTGAAATAGTTCAGGATATTAATGCTAGGTTTGCTTCAAAATAATATATGGGCAGAAAATTTGTGTGTGTGTAGATGAAGCAAGACTCTGGACAATTTGGAGAACTTGGTGATGGGAACATGGGGATCTCTATATCATTAAGCCAAATTTATATGTGTATGAAATGATTCTTTTGATACTGAATACTTAAAATATTGTTTTTCAAGTCAACAGTTTAAAAGTCCAAGGTAATAGTGGGAATTTGGAAATTCTGGGACTTAACCTCTCACAGAGTAATTGACTCAAGGTAGAACATATGCAATTTTGTGCAGTACCCCGTATAAACAAAAGCAGATTTCATTTTGTGATGGCCAGTTTCTTCCCATAAATGCCAAAAAAATGTATAGAAATATTGCAATATAGTGATGGTACATTTAGAATCAATGAATTTTAAAATATGTAATGAAAATATTAATGGCAGTCAGTGTCAAGAAATTCTATATACCCTATGCTAAAGAAATGGTTTTTATGAGCTTTCTAGGTTGGTGAGTCAGCCAAGATTTATGAACATGAATAAAGAGAATAATTACATATTAAGAAGAAGTAATAAAAGACATTAAATCTATGCAGAAAAGCTTTAAAATTTATTGTAAATGAGTATGAAGGGAAAAAATTCAAAATTATTTTTCCTGATTTCCATAACATATTTCCATACTGAGTTAACTTATATGCTCTACTCTGGTCATTATTATAGATTACTCTTAAAGATCATAGAAAGAATATAAGTATAACTGGATGCTATGGCACATGCCTATAATCCTAGCAGCTCAGAAGGGTTAAACAGAGGATCACAAGTTTGAGGCCAGTACCAAAAAAAAAAAAAAAAAAGTTCTAAATATATTTATGTTCCTGTCAAAGGAAGAATTGATAGATGGATGAATAGATAAGAGTAAAGAAGAAATATTTACTTTGACTTTCTATTATTCTAAGCATGTATATAACATTGATGATCAGGCTGATGATATTATTTAAAAAGAATTATGGGCATGTTTTCACTTGGACTTAATATTTATTTCTTTATGTGTTTAGACAGCTGAAAACCTGGACACACAGGTAAGGTAAAAGTTGATGTTATAATCTTGGGTCCCAAACCTGCAGCATCAGCCAGGAAAGGTGGCCACTCAAGCAATATTTCCATGCTAGATTCTTGAAATACAATTTCTTCTTCTTCCAGAAATCTCAGTTGTTCCTCTGAGATCCTCAACTTTTTGGAAGAGGCCCACTGGCTGTAAATGTTAATCATATTTGTAAAACATCTTCACAACAATATCTACACTGGTATTTGGTCACTAAGTCCAATCATGATGTGGCCAGCACCTCTCCAGGGTAAGTTTTCCTGAGCAGGAGGTGGGTAAGCCAACTGAGAAAATAAAGTCTGAAGTAATTAGTGAAGAAATAAAAGACAAAGTCATAATTATGGTTTTAAGGAAGTGCCTGATAGATTCTTCCAGGCCTGGTAGGAGCTGAAACAGAACAGTTTAAAAATGGCTCCCATTATTTATTTCAGGGACAGCATCAAAGGCAGGGATAAGGTTTCAGGAGTGTTGTCTTGCTTCATAATGTCAGGCAGTCAGCAGGTTGATTGGCATCTTGGCAGGCCACATCCATCTCTGAGATGGTTGCATGTCTACAACAGGTCACCCCATCTCCAGTGCTGTGTGGAACCTAGCAGAGATTAATAGAAATTCACATGTGTCTGGGCAGTCTTAACCAGGATTGCCACTGGAAGTTCCAAGACTATTCTATTCATTTGCTCCATACATACTCCATGGATGGCTCTTGACACAGTTGAGATCCCACACCTTCCCCCACACCTTCCCCCACACCTTTGCCCACAATTTCCCCAGATCACCACATACCTTTCCTGCTGAGGATTACCACTTACCTCCTAAATCAAGTATCAAACCCGGGTCTCTCACATGCCAGGCAAATGCTCTACCACTGAGCTACTGCCTCAGACCTGTGAGGTTTTCTTTCTAGAGGAGAGAAGTTAACAAATACACCACAATGTGGAATTAGCTATAGGTACAGATCCAGATAAAGGACAAGCACATGGAAGAGGCTATGTCACTGAGTGCTTAACAGCCTTTTAGAAGTCTGCCTTTGAGCATAGGATAGTTTTAATAGCCAGTAATTTTAAAGTCACAAGCTTGAGTTTTAACAGTAGGGTTAATTCACTCCTTAGCTTTAATTCATAGATTCCCTGGAGAGGGCACAGATTGTATAGCTCATTAGCTGCCTGTCCCTGAACACTCTGCTCTGACAGCGAGCCCAGGGGACCACGTGGAAAGCACTGAGCTTCCAACTTCAGGAAAGGCAAAACCCCAAGTCAAAGAGGACAGAGACTAGGCTTTATAAATGTATTTCCCCTCCACCAGTTTTCTAGAGATTGCTCTGCTGAGGAAGGGGAGGGTGGGCGAGGCCAGTGACACACTGCTGTGCACCTTGCACCCTAGGAGTGCACCCTGCACTGCACAAGCCCGGCTCTGAGCAGAATGGGGACCATAGGGAGAAGAAAATGTGGGAGAAGAGAAGGTGTGAGAAGAACCACCTTAAGATCCAGTTCTTTGAAGGTTACTTTCTAGAAGAGAGAAGCCAACAAATATGCCACAATAAAAAATAAGCTAGAAGTCACTTCCACTGCCTTCCCTCCTGTGCTGGGTATCAAACCCAGGTCAAAGGGGACAGAGACTAGGCGTTATAAATGTATTTCCCCTCCACAAGTTATCTAGGGATTGCTCTGCTGAGGAAGGGGAGGGTAGGCATGGCCAGTGATGCACTGGTGTCCACCTGGCACCCTAGGAGTGCACCCTGCACTGCCCAAGCCATGCTCTGAGTGGGGCAGGGACCACAGGGAGAAGAGGATTGGGAGAAGAGAAAATGGGAGAAAAGAAGGTGGGAGAAGACCCACCTTCAGACCCAGTCTTTGAAGGTTACTTTCTAGAGGAGAGAAGCTAACAAGTAGGCCAAAATAAAAAATAGGCTAGAAATTACTTGCCCCACCTTTCCTCCTGTGCTGAGGATTGAACCCAGGTCTCTCACATTCAATCAAGTGCTCTACCACTGAGCTACAGAGCCAGTCCTTTGAAAGTTACTATCTAGAGTAGAGAAGCTCACAAACTCAAGTTTTAACAGCAGGGTTAATTCACTCCTTTGCTGTAATTCATAGATTCCCTGGAGAGGGCATGCATTGTACAGCTTTCTAGTTACCTGTCCCTGAACACTCTGCTCTGACAGTGAGCCTGGGGGAGCACATGGAGAGTACTGAGCTTCCAACTTCAGGACACTGGCAACACCCCAGGTCAAATGGGACCAAGTCTAGTCTTTATAAATGTACTTACCCTCCACCACTCTCCTAGGGATAGCTCTATTGAGCAAGGGGAGGGTGGACTAGGCCTGGGAAACACTGATCTGCATCTGGCCCCCTGCCAGTGCACACTGTGTTGCCTGAGCCCAGCTCTGAGTGGAGTAGGGACCACAGAGGAGCCACAATAAGGAATGAGCTAGAGGTACAGATCCAGATGCAGGACAAGTACTTGGAAGTGGCTGTGTCACTGAGTGCTTGGCAGCCTTTTAGGAGTCTCCCTTTGAGCACAGGACAGTATCCCCTAGCCAGTAAATTTAAAGTCACAAGCTTGAGTTTTAACAGCTGGGTTAATTCACTCCTTTGCTTTAATTCATAGATTCCCTGGAGAGGGAATCTACAGACTGGGTGCTGCCCAGACCCAGCTGTGAGTGGGGCAGGGACCACAGGGAGAAGAGAATGTGGGAGAAGAGAAAGTGGGAGAAGAGAAGGTGGGAGAAGACCCACCTTCAGATCCAGCTCTTTGAAGATTACTTTCTTTCTTTCTTTCTTTCTTTCTTTCTTTTAAATATTTTTTTAGTTGTAGATGCACACAATATCTTTATTTATTTATTTTTATGTGGTGCTGAGGATCGAACCCAGTGCCTCACACGTGCAAGGCAAGTGCTCCACCATTGAGCCACAACCCCAGCCCTGAAGATTACTTTCTAGAGCAGAGAAGCTAACAAATATGCCACAATAAAAAATTAGTGAGAAGTAGCTTTCCCCACCTTTCCTCCTGTGCTGAGGATTGAACCCAGGTCTCTCACACTCAAGGCAAACACTCCACTACTGAGCTACAGAACCAGTGCTGCAAAAGTTGCTTTCTAGAGGAAAGAAGTTGACAAATACACCACAATAAGGAAGGAGCTAGAGGTACAGATCCAGATAGAGGACAAACACATGGAAGAAGCTGTGTCACTGAGTGCTGGGCAGGCTTTTAGGAGTCTGCCTTTGAGTACAGGACAGTAAACCCTAGCCAGTAATCCAAATACACAAGCTCAAGTTTTAATAGCAGGTTAATTCACTCCTTTGCTTTAATTCATATATTCCCTGGAGAATGCACACATTGTATAGCTCATTAGCTACCTGTCCCTGAACACTCTGCTCTGACAGCAAGCCCAGGAGACCATGTGGGGAGTGTGGGGCTTCCTACTTCAGCACACTGGCAACACCCCAAGTCAAAGGGAACAGAGACTAGGCTTTATAAATGTACTTTTCCTCCACCAGTGTTCTAGAGATTGCTCTGATGAGGAAGGGGTGGGTGGGCCAGGCCCATGATGTACTGCTGTGCACCTGGCACCCTGTGAGTGCAACCAGTGCTACCTGAGCCCAGCTCTGAGTGTAGGGACCACAGAGGAGCATGCTGCACAAAGCCCCAAACAGGCTTATGGTGTTGGAAGACTCATTGCAATACTACCTTTAAAAAGAGAAGGAAGGCAGAATGAATTAAGTCTCCCACCTTCTGGAGAAAAGAAAGTGGGTTAGGTGTGAAAAAGTGGGAGAAGATGAGAGAAGAGAAGGTGGGAGAAAGTGGGAAACTGTGGGAGAAAGTTTGAGAGAAAGGGTGGGAGAAAAGATGGTGGGAGTATGTGGGAGAAGGTGGGAGAAGGTGGGAGAAGGTGGGAGAGGTAAAAGAAGAGAAGGTGGGAGAAGGTGGGAGAAGACACTGTGGGAGAAGGTGATAGAATGTTGGTGAAGATGGTAGAAGGTAAGAAAAGATAAGGTGGAAGAAAGTGGGAGAGGTGGAAGAAGGGATGGTGGGAGAAGAGAAGGTGGGAGAAAAGAGGGGAAAATGGGAAAAGAGAAGTTGAGAGAGGAGTAGGTGAAAGAAGAGAAGATGGGGGAAGGTGGGAGAAGAGAAAGTGGGAGAAGATGGGAGAAAGTGCAAGAGGGTGGGAGAAGAGAAGGTGGAAGTAGGTGAGAAAAGGTAGGTGGGAAAAGAGAAAGTGGGTGAAGGTGGGAGAAGATGGGAGAAGAAAAGTTGGGAGAAGGTGGGAGAGGGTGGAAGAAGGGAAGGTGGGAGAAGGTGGGAGAAGAGAAGGTGGGAGAAGACCCATCTTCAGACCCAGTCTTTGAAGGTTTCTATCTAGAGGAGAGAAGCTAACAAATATGCCATGATAAAAAATGAGCTAGAAGAAACTTGGCCCACCTTCCTTCCTGTGTTGAGGATTGAACCCAGGTCTCATACATGCAAGGCAAGCGCTCTACCACTGATCAAATAGACCCAGTTCTTTGAAGGCAACTTTCTAGGGGAGAGAAGATTACAAGCTTGAGTTTTAACAGCAAGGTTAGTTAACTCCTTTGCTTTAATTTATAGATTCCCTGGAGAGGGCACAAATTGTATAGCTCATTACCTGCCTGTCCCTGAACACTCTGCTCTGACAGTGATCCCAGGAGACTGCATGGGGAGTGCTGAGTTTCCTACTTCAGGACACTGACAACACCCCAAGTCAAAGGGGACAGAGACTACACTTTGTAAATGTACCCTCCCCCAGTGTTCTAGGGACTGCTGTGCTGAGGAAGGGGAGGGTGGACCAAGCCCAGGACACACTGGTCTGCATCTGGCCCCTGAAAGTGCACACAGTGCTGCTTGAGCCCAGCTGTGAGTGGGGCAGGGTCCACAGGGAGAAGAGAACGTGGGAGAAGAGAAGGTAGGAGAAGACCCACCTTCAGATCCAGTTCTTTGAAGGTTACTTTCTAGAGGAGAGAAGCTAACAAATACACCACAATAAAGAATGAGCTAGAGGTAGCTTGTAAAATCCAAACTCAAAATGGAGTCACTCTGGCTCAGGTCTGCATGTATCTGCTAACCTGCTCTTTGTGCTTCTGTGATTAATGCTTTGCTATGCTTGCTTCTCATGGATGGGGGGGTGCAAAACCACAGGCTGCCAGACCCCCTGGCCAGTTACCTAAAGTTCCAGGAACTAAAAGGAGACATAGGAGACACTGTCACGGTTGAACTGTAAATAACTATAGATTGAATATCCTGTTGTTCTGAGTCATGTAGCTAGCCCACCCTATAATAACCTCTGAAACCTTCACTTCGGGGTCACTCTCTGAAGGAAAGGAGAGCTGACCCCAATTGATTGGCCTGTGTGCCTATTTCCTCAATAAACTTTGCTGCTTCTGCAGAGTTCTCTGGGATGCACTTCTTGGGGAGAGGTGTGTGTTGGATGCAACATTTGGTGCATTGGCTGGGAAGCCCTCTTCCCAGTTGCTCCACCCGCTCTCCTTCCCAGGAGTGTGGAACGGGGAATTGATCCTCTCTACCTAGGGGAATTAATTCCCCTTGAGGAATAGGTCAAATCTGTATTGGTATACCACAAGGGACTCGAGGGCCAAGCTGGATGCAGAGCGTTGCCCCAAGTCAGGACTCCACCCGGGACGCCGGTGGACTCCATCTGTTCTGTTTCAGGTTTCAGGTAAGAGCTCACAAAACCGTCCTAATATTAAGTGGCTACAAAGGCGTTATAGCCTGGAGATCTCTAGCCTAACTGTGATATGTTTATTGTTTGTCTTGTCTCTGTGTACTGTCTCCTTGTCTTTTGAAATAATGAGTCAATCTTCATCCATACCTAGCCCTTTAGATTTGATCAAATCACACTTTAAGGATCTTTAGCAGAAGGCAGCTGAATCCAGCAATGCTGTTTATTCAGGTAAACTAACCACTTTCTGTTTCCTTAAATGACCCACATTCAAGGTCAGATGGCCTCTGGAGGGGACCACCAAACTCCCCACTGCCTACCAGTTCCAAAAAAGAAGAAATCATTTTTGGCAGCCTGGCCACCCAGATCAAATACTAACCGAAGGGGGGGAAAATGGTTAAAAAGGTTTTAGCTGTGCTCACTAAAGCTTGTATTAAAATGTAAATGGCTGACAACAGAATTTTTTAAAAAGTCAAAAATAAAAGCTACAAGGTAAAAAAAGAGATATGCAAAAACATCATTTTGTCTAGGAAATTTGGCTTTTGTCTCTCATTCAGCCCCAGATATTCACAGAAACCTCCAAAAACTTAAAGGGTTTACAGAGTAACTTCCAACTATTGGTGGTGACCCAAAAGTTTTTAACCTTGGCAGACCAGGTAATAAATGTTTTTCAAAATGCCAGGCTAAGATTTTGGTGGCCACTATCCAAAAGACCAGAAAAACTGGTTTAGAATGGGACCCTGAGCTGAGGGGGGTCTCCCAAGGAGACCAATGGAAGCAGACTCCCTTGCTGCCTCGTTGGGAGATTCCCTCAGGGAGAAATGGGGCCCTGTTTGTATATATTCCCTTAACTATTTTCACCTCTGATGAGTGGGACCATATCAGGACGAAAACCAGGAAGGCTTTTAAACATCTATTTTTGAGTTCTTAATTTTGATCTGGTGCTCTAGGTTAATATATTTTTCTGATTAGACCTGTTTTACAAGTGTTAGCTCTGAATCTAATAGGTTTTAAAAAGATAAGCTACAAGGCCTTTGTTTGTTCTGTGCAGGTACACCGGTGTATTGTCAGTCTACATGTATTGCCATGTCTACATATGTTTGGTACCAAAATTGACATATGAGCTCATAAATTAAAATTTAAAAAATAAAATGGATCCAAATACCTTTGGTTCAGGTGATTCAAAAAGTTCAACTTAAATTGTGTAAACAAATAAAAATGTCTTTAAAAGTTACTAACTCACAAGCTTCTCTATGTGGTCAATTGTTAATAAAGTGTTAATGTCTACAAAATGTTTAATATCCATTGTTTCTAGGATTTTTCTTCAACAGGAAAAAAAATGATGCTGTTAAATGCACTTGTCTAATATTTTGTTTTTTTAAAAAGTAAGTAAATTAGATCTGACATGTGTGAGATTGATCATGGATGTGTTTGTTAAAGACATCTAAATGGTTTATAAAGTTAAAATGCTAACTGTTAAATATAACAAAGTACTCTTAACTCCTTAAATTCCTTAAGGTAATATGCTTAAACACATTATTAATGTTTCCATAAACTGGTAACATTAAAAAAGAAATTTAAAATTACTTTGTGTCTTAACTAAAAACCAGGTTATATAAAGGGTATAAATGTTTCAACTATTTCATCTTATTAAAATAAAATAAAATATATTTAGTAAAAAAAATATTCTGGGTAAAAAAGTCTTCAAGTCTTCATGCTGTAAAGTTATAATACATTTAAGTAAACAATAAGAGGATCTAAATGATAAAAAATGGTCTATGTAAGTAAAGGACAAGTTTGTGTGTAACTGGTTTGGTTATATATATCTAACACAAACAGTTAAAACTATTCAAGGTTTTCCCCTAAGGTCAAATATTAATGTACTGGTATAAACCAAAGTTTAATCTGTTAAAATGACAAAATTTTCTTAAAACATTAATTCTCACTCCTAATATTGTGTTTGTTAAGTTTTATTCTCAGAACAACTAGACTTTAAAAAATTAAGGTTTGTACCACTCTGGTTAAACAGCAACTGGTATGTTACAGTATTGTACTACATTACAGAATCTAGATTTTCTCTAAGTACTAAACTTGATTAATATAAAAAGTCAATGTAATTACAGTGCTATTATTCTTCTTTACATATTAAATATATTTCAGGTATACAAGTCTTTAAAGTAAAAGATTTAAAGGAACATCTTATCAAGCTGGTGTTCTACAAACTAAAGTTATCTGTAATGATAAACTTACACTTATAAAAATGACAAATTTTATTAAAAATTTATGTATATCATTTGATGTTTTGTGACCAAATCTAAACTTAATGTTACCTTTTACACTGAAACATAAAAATAGAAAGGTATTTTTAAAAGATAGTAAGAACCTGATCTATTTAAAGGTTAATATTGTAGCTGACATTCCTATAGACTCAGAAAGTGTTTGTCAAAATAACTCCAAAGTAGGCCAAACTTCAGTTCATTTAAAGTTGTATATCTCAAACAGGGGATATGGATATGTAACCCAGATTAAGCCATCTATAGACAGATAGTAAATAAAAAGGTAAAAATAACTATAAAGTTATAAACATTAAGTTAAATCCCAGTACTCTTTAAGACTGGTAAGACTGACTTGCTGGATGTTTAAGGCCAAGGCTTAAATATTAAGGTTAAAATAAAGGAGCTAAGGAAACCAATATTTGGCTCTTGCCCTCTGAGTCAGCCTGAACTCTGGGAAAAGGGGAACAGCTTTACAACTCTGGGCCACATAACCTCCTGATCAGGGAGATTAATGAGACCACTAGAGAACAGAAAGCCAATCAGTGTGCGTGCTGCAAAAGAGGAGGGTCACTGGAAAGGGGAGACATCCCTGATGCAACCACGGGAAGCCATATGGTCAGTGAGACCTTAACCCATTCTAGCGCAGATGACACTAGCAGTGCTAAGGGGCTGCTCACAAGTTCCCCAAGAGTGTCCCACAACAACACTCAGCTGACTCTTAACAATAGATAAAAACAAGGTCCATTTGACCATCTTGATCTTAAACACCTAGCAAAAACAGTTAAAACCAAAACACAACCATTCCTGGGCATTAAAAAAAAACAGTTATTTGTAGTCCCCCAAGAATAAGACTGAAGACAACAAAAGAGAGATTTGTAAGCAAGAGTGCCTGATAATTATGAAAAAAACCTGTTGGAATCAAAAGTTGTTAGTCAATTCAAGGCCTACAGATCTTCCTAATCGCCAACATAGGTAGGCTTAGTCAATGTTTACTATATGATTCTCTAGCCCTAAGTAAAGTAACTTTAACTAAGTGTTGTGTATACATTCCTGATAACTCTGACAATATAGAAGATTTACATTCCCAAATAAATGCCTTATTAGACTTTGTTAGGTCTTGTTATGGGGAAAACTTCTTAGTTCTTGCACCTGCTAGATTATTGCACCTGAGGGATTATTGATTTCTATTATCCTCATGATATTCATTGACATGTTCCAGATGCTACATTTATTATGTATTGATCTCATTTCAGTGCTCATGTCTTTTGTTTCTCTCATAGAAGCACCACCCCCAGATAAATTTACAACCTGTAATTCCTGAATCAGACTTTCATTGTGAACCCCTTGACCCAATTTATAAAAAGGGACTCCAAACTGCTTGCCCCACTGCACATTGCCCCCTCTCAGCTCGAAGCAGCAAGAGCGGTCGTCGCCCTTTTTCTTACAGCAGTAGGAGTTCCCTAAAATTAGAGGGAAAATACAACCAATGTAAATGTGTAACTGGGTCAAATCACAAAATGGAGGCTAATTTGGGTCCAAAAAATGTTATATGAGCTGCTAAAACAACATATTTTGTCAGTCCAACCCCCACCTGTAATCAGACAAAACCTAATGTTACTTGGTACTGTTGGTTAATTTCTATGTGGCTCCAGAGGACATTTGGTTTGCCTGTTTATCAGGAATGACTCTCTGCATCAATGCCTGGTATTTTTAAAATAATATGTCAAAGAAATTTTGTGTTCTAGTACACATTTTGCCACAAATATATTTGTATGGAGGAGACCCTTGTTAGTGAGACTAAGATTAACAGGATCCACTATCCTAGGAACAACTTCCCTTATTGTCAGTAATCAAAATATCAAAAGCCTCAGCCAACAAGTAGACCTAGACTTAGGGCACCTAGAGTCTTTTGTTTCTCACCTCAAACAACAGGTGGATTCTTTAGCAAAAGCAGCCCTCCAGAATGCAGAGGCCTTGACTTACTTTTCAGAAAGGAGGGAAGTTTATGTGTAGCCATAGGAATAACTTGTTTTTTTCTATACAAACCAATCAGGAGTCATCAGGGACACATTAGCTTTGGTCCAAAAAAACTTTAAAAAAAAGCGATCTTCCTGGTCACCATGGCTCACAACCCTTATATCTGCTATTTCAGGTCCCCTCATACTTTTGCTCTGGGATTTCTAGTAAGCCCCTTCATTATTAACTGTCTAGTTAACTATATAAAACAAAGAATTAGTGCTGTTAAACTCATGGTACTCCGGTCCCACTATAACCCCCTCCCAATAGATGATAGTGAGTCAAAGATTTGACTCTATTCACTAGAAAAGGGGGGGAATGTAAAATCCAAACTCAAAATGGAGTCACTCTGGCTGAAATTGAAAGGGGACATAGGAGGCACTGTCACGGTTGAACTGTAAATAACTATAGATTGAATATCGGCCAAATCCTGTTGTTCTGAGTCATGTAGCTAGCCCACCCTATAATAACCTCTGAAACCCTCACTTTGGGGTCACTGTCTGAAGGAAAGGAGAGCTGACCCCAATCCATTGGCTTGTGTACCTATTTCCTCAATAAACTTTGCTGCTTCTGCAGAGTTCTCTGGGCTGCACTTCTTGGGGAGAGGTGCGGGTTGGATGCAACAGCTTGCCCGACCTTCCCTCCTGTGCTGAGGATCAAACCCAGGTCTCTCACATGCCAGGTGAGTGCTCTACCACTGAGCTACAGACCCAGCCCTGTGAAGGTTGCTTTCTAGAGGAGAAAAATTAACAAATACACCACATTTAGGAATTAGCTAGAGGTATAGATCTGGATACTGGACAAGCAAGTGGAAGTGGCTGTGTCACTGAGTGATGAGCAGCCTTTTAGGAGTCTGCCTTCAAAATTCATAGTCAGAAGCTCGAGTTTTAACAGCAGGGTTAATTCACTCCTTTTTTTTTTTTTTTAAATAAGTAATAGATTCCCTGGAGAGGGCATGCATTGTATAGCTCTTTAGCTGCCATCCCTAAACACTCTGCTCTGACAGCGAGCCTGGGGGACTTACCTGCAAATATCACCCTCATGATTTGCCAAGGAATCCAGAATTCTTCTACAAAGGTTAGCTGAATTGTTTATCTGAGAAAAAGCACCAGTGTCCCCCAAATAGTTTTATCCTTACTTAATTGATAATTAGAATATATATTCCTTTTTATCAGGCCTCCTTTATAGTCCACAGTACATAAAGGCTTCCATGATAAGTGCAGTTTCTTCTTCTGAGTTGGTCATTTGGCTCATCCCAGGGAAAACAGCACTTAGTGTTGAGTAATATATGTGCACAACAGATTTTGAAACTGTGGAATGAAATGATTAGAGTATTAAAAATGTTACATTAGACAGTGGCAAAGAAATAATAGGTTAAAAGCATTAAGAGAAAGCTCAGAAGCTTCCTCTATTATAATTATCACATTTAGTTAGAAATAAAAACCTCAACGTTGCTGCAGCTAATTTACCTTTTTTAATAAACTGTAAGCTTTGTAAGAAATTTTTAGTGGGAAAAATTACTTATACATAGCCTAATAGCTGTGAAAAAAATCTGAATAGATGACTTTCTTCTCTTCTTTAAGCTACACAACTGTGATCATGTTAGTTTCAATTATTCTTATTTCTGCTTAAGATCATATTTCATTTATATGGAAAGCAAAATTTAATAACTCCAAATGAGCTTGGTAATCTTAAGGAAATAATCAGTTCCTCTGAACCTGGATCAAATTAGTTAGTAGTTTTGCACTATCATATTGTTAGTCAGATAAGACAGAAAAAGAAAGATAACCAATTGTAAGAGAATATATTTTCAAGATGTTTGATTCTTTTTGGCACAGTGTGCTTCTGGAAGCACTTTATAATTATAAAAAAATCAAACAATGCTGGAAGCACTTTATAAAAAAATTAAACAATGCTGGACCTTGGCTTTATAAACTGTCCTATTGAGGAGATGCCTTTTTAGTCTGTTTCTGTGGAGAGAATGAGTGTGAAGAGGACTTTTCCAGAAGATGACTTCTTTATTTAGATTTATAACTTTCTCTAGATTGAGTTTCTTGGCTTCTTTTGTGTGCTTTCACCTCCTTAATTGCCTTAAGTAGGTTTTTTTATGTTAAATTTTTTAGAAAAATAAAATAAGTGGTGGTTGTTATAAGTCAAGACATAGTTTTGTTTTGTTGTTGTTGTTGTTGTTGTTGTTGTTGTTGTTTTGGCAGGGAGCAGGTACCAGGGATTGAACTCTCAGGGGTACTCAACCACTGAGCCCCATCCCCATCCCTATTTTTTATTTTATTTAAAGACAGGGTTTCACTGAGTTGCTTAGCATCTGCCTCGCTTTTGCTGAGGCTGGCCTTGAACTCGTGATCCTCCTGCCTCAGCCACCCGAGCCGCTTGGATTACAGGTGTGCGCCAAGCTAGGTATAGTTTTAATCCATAGGTTATTGCTAATATGGCCATGAGGAGAAAATGCTGAGGGACAGTTTTTAAAAACCAAGGCTCATAATATGGTCTTCTATGGATAATTTCAATACCACCTGTCACAGTCTACAGTGAAGAAAATAGAACAAACTGATGATTAGGGTCTAAATGTCTGTGTCCTCTCTAAATCCATAATCCTCATGAATGAGATTAGTGCCCTTAAAACAGAGGACCAGAGGAGTTTGTTTGACTCTTCCACCAAGAGGGGCTATGTGGGGAAGGTGGTGTCTGTGAGGAAGGAGCTCTTCCCAGATGCTTCAAGAGCTTGGTCCTGGACTTCCCAGCCCACAGAACTGTGACAGATGAATTGCTGTTGTTTGCATTTTGTTGTAGCAACCCAAATGGATTAAGATACTCATGTAGCTTAATTTTAAAAACCATATTATAGCACAAATATAGAGCAATTCACATATCTTAATAGTATAAGTCAATGCATCTTTACATACCTTCATCTATACACATCTATTTTAGAACCATTCAGATCAAGATACTGAAATCCTATTCATTTCCTAGGGCTGCCATAAAGTACCCCAAACCAGCTGACTTCAACAACATACATTTCTTCCTTCACTGTTCTGTTGGAAGTTGTGGGGAGGGCTGGTTGGTTCCAAGGGCTCTGAGGAAGAACCTGTTTCATGTCTCTCTTCCACTCTGTGCAGCTGCTGGCAGTCCTTGGCATTCCTTGGCTTGTGGATTCATCCCTGTGTCTCTGCCTTCAGGTTCCCATGGCCTTTCCCTGGGCACTTCAAATGGTCTCTGTGCACATCTCTCTGAGTCCACACTTCTCATTTTCATCAAGATACTGGTCATATGGAATTAGGACCCACCTTAATGACCCTTTAGCACACAATTTAACTGGATCAATTCTTATTTCCAAAAAGATCACATTCGGAGGTCCTCAGGGTTAGGACTTCAACATTATCTCTTTTTTGCAGGGGACATAATTCAACATGTAACAAATGCCTACAATATTTCAAAAACAGCTTCTCTGTGGAGATAACTAGTGTTTGCATTTTTTTAGGGAGTTTCAAACTTAGTTTTTATTTATTTATTAGATTGTATTTATTTATTTATTCTACTTAAGTATACATGATAGCAGAATGCATTTTGATTCATTGTACATAGATGGAGCAAAACTTTTCATTTCTCTGGTTGTATGTGATGTAGAATCACAACATACATGCAGCCATACATAAAGCTAGGGATATGATGTCCATCATATTCCACCATCTTTACTATCCCTATGCCCCCTTCCCCCTCCCACTCCTGTGACCAAAGTTCCATCATTCTTCCCTTGTCCTCCCCCATATTATGGATCAGCATCCACTTATCAGAGAGAACATTTATCATTTGTTTTTTTAGGATTGGTTTACTTCACTTAGCATGATATTCTCCAACTCTATCCACTTACCTGCAAATGCCATAATTTTATTCCCTTTTATTGCTAAGTAATATTCCATTGGGTATATATACCACACTTTCTTTATCTATTCATATATTGAAGGGCATCTAGGTTGGTTCATTTTCATCACACAGATTAACTTTGTTGGTTTCTTTAACTTTGTGGATCAAATCCTCTTTTGATTCTAGCTTCTTTTGCTCAACTTTGGGAAATTCACTCATGGTTTTGTAGTGAGAAAATGCTGTTATTTTACACCTATCTAATATGCATGATGTGAATACACTGCAAATACATTTATTTATAGAAACTTTGGTTATTTCCATTGGGGGGCTATTACAAATAATGCTGTCATTTTCTTTAGCATACGTCTTTATTTCTCCTCAATATGTAACATAGGCATGGAATTAAGTTAGTAGATGCTGCCAAATGTCGTTCAAGGTTCTTGTACCAACTTGTGCCCCACTGGCATGTAAAGCTATTGCTAATATCACACTTTTTTTCTTTTCATGGCTAGTTTATATTCTGTTCCTATTTTAAGCCATTTTTTGCTCACATTGGTGTCATAAAAATATTTTTTGTATTTTTTTCTAGATGCCTCAGCATTTTTCTTTTCACATTTAGCTTCATGATCTAATTTAAATTGCATTTTGACAATAGGAAGAGGTAGAAATTACAGTTTCATTTTTCTTTTGCAGAAATTCAATTATCAATGCCAGCAAACCAGAGTTTTCTCAGTTAATATAATTTCCTTTCAATCCTTTCCTCAGTTCCTATCTATGTTCCGGGGAAATTTCTTAGTTCCATAGGAGGACACATGAGCATCTAATCCTCATTATTCTTAGCTCCCATTGGGCTCTTGGTGTTGTCCACTTTCCACACTTATGTCTCCTGAGACACCCTTAATCTTATCATGGTCACTAGTCATTGGTTTAGCCTGGCATCTACTGCTGGTGTCTGCTGCTCTGGCTTGATTTAAGTCCAGGGACTCTCTGTGTATAGAATTCTCTATGCACAGCTCTATCTCAGGTAATTTTAAATCCATTTTGGTTACATGGAAGAATTTACTTACTTTTCTATCTCCTCTGCAGTAGCCATTGAAGATTTCAGGCTGTTCATGCTAGTTTCTTTCTTGGTGCATGATAGTTCCTTAGAACTCTAAAGCCCTTGACTCATTAGGCTATATGGGAAGCAAGAAACAACTTTCTTGTGTTCTTAGATCTTCAAATATCTACAGATCCTTTGTGCATCTCCTTTTACACACATATAATGGTTTGAACCCAAAGGAATAGAAGATCCCTGCTAAAACCAGCATCTCACCACATATCTCTTTTGATTTCCTTCCTCCTTTAGCCTGTGGCATTTTCTATGTCTTAGGCAGAATTGAGAGTGTGTGGGTGGAAATCAGGAATTATTTATCTGAATATATTATCTATTTCAAGACCTAGACATTAACTGGAGTTAAGCTGTATTTACTTTGATAAGAGTTAACCTCTCTTATTCTGTACATTTTTATAGATATTCCCTTCCTTGAGGGAGAATATGTCAAAGTTATCCAGTTTTAAAGAGCTGTCCACGGGACTAGAGATATTACTGTGAATGAAAAGGACATCCATTATGATGTAAGGATAGTGTTCCTTTATAAAGAAGGTAAAGAAGAGAAAAGATCCAGGCAAAACAAAACAAAACAAAAAAGTATTCAAAGAATGGAAAAACTTTGAGAGGGGAGGAAGAAGGCTCAAGTTTAAATGAAGTGAAGAAAGGAAAAACAGAAAGGCCTCTCAAGAATGAGAAGGGTCTGATCATGCAGACTTCAAAAACATATTAATGATGTTGAGCTCTATCCCTCTAACCCATTTTCTGTGCATATGTGAGATTTAACCTAACAACAATCCTTGATTTTTATAAGAATGACTTCAAGATTGGCTAAGCTAAAATGATTCACTCAATAAGATATATGAAATAGAAGAAATGTTCTGTCATTACCACTTCCTATAGCTACAGAAATACTCATTTTAATGTCTAGGAATAATCATTTTAATAATTATAGCTAAAGCATTTTCATCTCTAGCAGTTAGAGAAATGCAAATTAAAAGTACACTGAGATTCCATCTCTATCCAGTCAGAATGGCAAATATCAAAAATACAAGTAAAAATAAATGTTGGCAAGGATGTGGGGAAAAGGTACACTCATACATTGCTGGTTGCACTGCAAATTGGACTAACCACTCTGGAAAGCAGTATGGAGATTCCTCAGAAATCTTGCAATGGAACCACTATTTGGCCCAGTTATCCTACTCCCCACTACATACTCAAAAGACTTAAAATCTCCATGCTATAGTGATACAGCCACACCAATGTTTATAGCAGCTCAATTCGCAATAGCTAGGCTATGGAACCAACCTAGGTGCCCTTCAACAGATGAATGGATAAAGAAAATGTGGTACATATATACACATTGGAATATTACTCAGATATAAAGAATAAAATTATGGCATTGCTGGTAAATGTATGGAACTGAAGACTATAATGCTGAAATAAGCCAATCCCAAAAAACCAAAGGCTGAATGTTCCCTCTAATATGTGGATGCTGACACACAATGGAGAGAGGGAGAAGAGAAGTTCATTGATTACACAAAGGGGAATGAAGGGAAGGGTGAGGGAATGGGAATAGGAAAGACAGTGAAATGCACTAGGCATAACTTTCCTATGTTCATATATAAATACATAACCAGTGCAGCTTCACATCATGTACAACCACAAAATGGGATCCTAATTAAAATACATTACACTCCATGTGTGTATAATATGTCCAAATACACTCTCCTGTTAGGTACATCTAAAAAGAACAAATAAGTAAGACACTATGCATTGTTATCTAATCCTCACAAGTTCATGATGTTGATAGTAATATTATCATCTTTTCATATTGATTGATATGCAAAGATGACATAACTTGAAAGTGGTGGGGTTGAGTTTGAAGTCGGCCATTTGACCTGAATATAGACACAAGCAAACCACAGAGCATAACAGGGTTTTCACTTCTTGTACTAATTAATTCTTTGTCAGCTTTGTGCCATAGGATTCAACAAGAGCTCAACACAGCTCATTCAGTCTGATAAGGAGTCAGTAGATGGCAGCCTGTGGGTGGATCATACCTTTCCCTACCCACTTCCCCATGGTCTTTCTCTACCATAGAGATTGGAAACTCAGCGCATCAGTCTTGTCACCAGCTGCACACAAGCATGGTCATGGACAGAATTGTTGTCAGTGAAACACAAGTGGAAGTTATGCAAGTTGGGAACAGTATTTTAAAGAGACATAGTTTGCTGACCTGCCCCTAAGCCTTTGGTCTTTGCCTCTTCTCTCTGTTTCCTGGCTGAAAGGAAAATACGATACCTGGAGTGATAGCAGCATTTTGTGATAGTGTGAGAAAAGGTGAGAAAACAAGTATAAGGAAGGAAGGAGGCTACCTATTCAACAAGGTCAGGCAGAAGGATGGAGAGAGCCAGGGTCCTAATGGACACTGTGTTGAATCCCCAATGCAAACAAAAGACCACTAACTCCAATTTTAAATCAAATCAAGCAAACTTATGTTGTGTACACAAGAGAGCTGATCAGTAACTGCCTCACCCAAAAGCAGGGCCAGACAACAGTGCCTGGTCTAAGAGCAGTGAGGTTTTTATAATGAAGAGTTACAAAGGTAAGTATCTTAGAAATTTTACAGCTGACAGGTTTCTGGCAAGGGTAATACAGAAGCAGATAGCAAATCAATGATTCATATGGCTTAACACCTCTAGGTAGGGAGTAAACTCAGATTCCAATATCAGAATTTAGGAGGCACCACTGAAATTTCAGGGAGGGCAGTTATCTAATTAAAGCCAGACATGGATATTTAGTCAAAGCTGAGATTTCATGGAGGGCAATTATCTAGTCAAAGCCAGACAGGAATTCCAAGCAAGTAAAACAGAAATAAAATTTTCACAACCTTGTGAAGAGATGGCACTCAATCTTAAGATAGAATTAGGCTGGGTTCATCAATTGTGTTGGGACACAAAGCTTCTATAGGACTCCTTGTTAGGCCAATTATTGCTGTTATTGTTTTTCTCTTATTTGTGGTTAAATGTAATAACATTGTATTAGTCAAAAAGAAGAAAATTATAATTTTAAGAAGATATTTGAGTTGATTTGAATTGTTTTGGATAAATTTAAATTCCTTACCAATAATGATGAGCCTTGATTATATAGACATTTAAAAAAAAACATTTAAATCAAGTCATGACTTTAAACATTTACATGTATTTTTTCTAAAATTTACAACTTTATGCCAAATCTAGAATGTTCCAGTGTTCCTTAGGAAAAAAAATTTAGTATATTTAGGATTTCTCATCTAATAGTATAAGACAGAAAAGAACATGCCAAGTTGAGAAGATAGGAAAATTGTTCTCCATATTGCAAAAAGACATAGCTAAAATTACATGCAGGAAAAATAAGACAAAAAACTCAAAATAATTTAGTTGTCAGAAAATAATTAGAAAATGCATAGAAAAATTGCTAAATGTTTGGGAGAATGATAGTTACACAGTGTAGGAGTTTGTTATCATTTGTTCATAAGTATAGATGTTTCTATCCCATCTTAGCTAATGGTATTATATAGACTTTTGTTTCAAATAACTACTTTTGTATTCTCAAAGGAAAGAAGTACTGAAAGTATATGTCACTAATAGAATCAGTTTATTGAATAATATCAATTTTTCAGGAAAAAATCTGTTAAAATATAAACTACTAATGCTTTAGCTTCTTTGACTGAAATAAAATACAAATTTCTGGTAATGAGGCTGAGAATAAAACATGTGTAACTCAGTAATTGCCTCATTCAAAGGCCAGTGATTGCATTGAATAGGTTGGAACCAGAAGGGCTTCAAGTGCTGTACATTTTATGCAGGACATCATTCATGTGGTTAGTTTTATTTAAAACAAACACAAGGGGCTGGGATTGTAGCTCAGTGGTAGAGCACTTGCCTTGCATGCGTGAGGCCCTGGGTTCGATCCTCAGCACCACGTACAAAGCAATAAAATAAAGACATTGTGTCCATCTACAACTAAAAAAAATTAAAAAAAAAATAAAACAAACACAAGTCTCTTCAAAATACATGAGAATCATTATATGTCGTCATGAAATATTTTAAAATGCAAAAGGCTTAACTGCTTATCTGCAGGCAAGTATGTTTTTAAAAGCTTTTCTCTTTCATGAACAGATAACTTCTTTCAAATTGTCTGCCTTTTCCCATTAGGACAAGTAGCCAGTAGCACCCTGAGAAGCTACCTTAAAATCAAAGGTGTCAGGTAGTACCCTGAGAAGCCATCCTTAAAATCAAAGGTGTCAGGATTACCTGGAGAGCTTGCAGAAAACCCTTTCTGGGCTCCATCCCTGATATTTCTAATCCAGTAGGCAAGAAATGATGCTGAGGGTTTGCATTTATTACAATTCCACCTGAGGTGGGTGCCTCTGATCCAGAGAAGAATCTTTGAGAGCTATTAACAGTGGGCTGTTTAAACACACACACTCATATTTAATCTGTACTATTTAGGCACACATAATCCTTCAAGAATAAATGAAAATAAAACTGCTTTTTTATTGGTTTAAAATATACATAACATAAAATTTACCATCTTAAGTACATCAAAGTGTCTAATTCAGTGGCATTAAATACATTCACGCTGCTGTGACCACCAACCTTCCACTAAATTCTTTTCATTATCCCCTAATAAAACTCTGTACCCATAAATAATAACTCTTCATTCCACCCACCACCAAAGCTCTTGCAAAGTACCACTCGAATTTCTCCATGAACCTGTCTACTCTAAGTAATCTCATATGAGAGGCAGATAGTGTGTTTGTCCTCTCATGTCTGGCTTTTGTCAAAGAATCAGAACTTTTCATTTCCTGGCTAAATAAGAATAACAGTCTTTTTTATTTTTAAAAGCATGGAGGAAGCTGGGCGCGGTGGCTCAAGCCTGTAATTCCAGCACTTAGGGAGGCTGAGACAGGAGAATTGTGAGTTCAAAGCCAGCCTCAGCAATGGCAAGGCACTAAGCAACTCAGTGAGACCCTGTCTCTACATAAAACACAAAATAGGGCTGGGGATGTGGCTCAGTGGTCGAGTGCCCTGAGTTCAATCCCCAGTACCAAAAAAAAAAAAGCATGGAGGATATTTTGAAAGTGGATTTTTGTGTTATTATGATACAATTTGAGTGTTGAAAACTGTATGTCATCTATAAAATCTCTTGTGTCTGTTCTCTTAAAAACTGAAAACATGCAGGGCTGGGGGCAGGGAATGTAGCTCAGTGACAGAGTATGTGCCTAGTATACACATGACCCTGGGTTCCATCCCCAGAAAAAAATAAGCCACTATTTACAAATTAAAAAAAAAACAACGTTAAAACAAAAATGTAAGTGGATCATGAAATGATTTTTCAAAGGTGCAAAAATTCATCAGAAGTTTAATAGTCTTCAAAGACAATTAACATCAAGCAAAATAGAGTCTCTAGAAGTAGTTCAACAAAAATCTTTTTCCTAATTACTGAAGAGAATTATAAGAGTAAATTCAGAATTTTTTAAGAAAACTAATTTTAATTTCTTTCTGTTAAACCTCTTTTTAAATAATCTTTTTCAGTTATAAAAATTGAGTAATGGTGTTTTCAAAGTGAAACTAGGTCTAATTCTTCGAATTGTTATGCAAAGAACCTTAAGCCAAGATTTTAAAAAATAATGAAGCATTTTTACCATATTATACTCTATGAATTATTTATAACACTTTTGTGGGGGAAAAAAGGTATCTACTATCATTTAAATTTAAATATTTTAATATAATTTCACCTTCGTCCTCTACTTTTTAAATTTTTATTTTTGCATGTTTTATACAATGAATAATACATTAATAGAGTAATGTAAAACCTTTACAAGTAACCAAATATATGTATATCAAGGGTACAGGCTCAAAGGTTCTCACTGATAGAACTGTACAATCAGAAAATGTGAACACTAGTGTTACTGGTAAGGTTGTTTTTATAGGAGGAATTCAGTGTTGCTTTTTAAACAAACTGTTAATGAATTGAGGTAAATGAAGCTAGTGGAAAAGAAGGGAGATAAGAAACTATTTTACTGCAGTTTAAAAAAAGATTGTGAAAAAATTAGACATTTATTTTGTCGATGAAACATTGGCACTAGCCATGTTTCTGACTGGCTCTTCCAAAGGGATGCCACTTGCCTCTGTCTGTTCCTTTTCAGTTGTCCCCAAGCATCTGCTTTCTGTCAAATTATTTATTTGTCAGGGAAACAGGACAATACCGTGTGTATGTTTGTATATGAAATATACAAATATTAGAGAAAAAGGGTCTCCTGTGATTTTCCTACAGGGTGGACCCAGCTGGAATTCATTTCTCTTCAAGTCCAAAGTCCATCTGCTGGTTCAGTTTTCTTTTGCTTTGAGAAGGACAGTCCTGTTCTAGTCAGGCCTCCGACTGATTGGGGGAGGCCCACACAGTTTATAAAGGGAAGTTTTGAAGAGCAAGTGCTTTGCTCAAAGTCCACCAATTCAAATGTTAATCTCATTCAAAATCACTCTCACAGAAACATTCAGAGTAATGTTAGGTCAAGTATCTGGGCACTGTAGCCCAGCCAAATTGACCTATGGAAATAACCATCAGAGCCTACAAACATTCTCACATTGTTACCTGTCCTCCAACTGTGGTAGGAGAGAAGGAGAAGGAGAAGGAGAAAGAGAGGAAGAAAAAGAAAGAAAGAGAGAGAGAGAGA
>PVHX01001257.1:142931-218595 GCA_004024805.1 Geosciurus inauris | reverse complement strand
ACAGTACGGCTCTCGGCTCATACCGGAAGGGGTCTGACATCACCTGCTGCACCAAACCAATCTCAGAAGACACTGGACTCTAAGTCAACACCTCTTCCTGGCCTCAAGCCTGCCTTTTCCGGATGGGGAGAGGCTATATAACCCTGTGTAACACGAGGCACAGCGCCATTTTCCCGACCTGTTCGAGCCTGGTGACTGGGCGGGGAAATGGTCTGGGAGCGTATTTCCTAGAATAAAAGCCTGTGTTGGTCCTGTTTCACCTCCATCTGGTCGTTCGTCTTACAGTAACTAGGTAGAGGCATGGTCTTTTCTTAAGTAGATGTATCCATCTGCTATCTGTTGCTAAAATAAATGCCTGAGACTGAGGAGTTTACCAAAAAAAAAAAAAAAAAAAGGTTTATTTTACTCGCAGTTCTGAAGGTCTAGGAGTATGACACTGACATTATATGGCTTTTTGTGAAGACCTCATGCTGTGCCAAATTGTGATGGAAAAACATAATGGAAACTAGTATATATGCAAGAGCACACATGTAAAAGAGAGACAGGGGAAGATGATCTGCTTTATAATAACTGACTCTCACAATACCTAATCCAGTTCCTCAAGATATAACTCACTCCTGAGAGAATTAATCCAGTCTTTTAAAGAAGGCATTAATACATTATTAAGAGTGGCCCCCTAAAATCTAATCATACCCAATTAGACCTCACCACCTCTTAATACAGATATATTGGAGAGCAATTTTCCAGTATATGAACCTTTGAGGTTCAAGTAATATCCAGTCAATAGCAATGTAGTTCATTTATATCACTATCAGATGATGTTTGATTATGTGAATATGTGCTATTCATTCTTTTACCTTATCTTTGCATCTCTACTAAGCTTTTTTGTACATTGCTGCTGGTATGCATATGCAATACTTTCTCTAGGAAATACTTAATCATTTGATATGTGAATATTCATCTTTATGAGCTAATGTACAATATTTTCCAAAATAATTACAGTAATTTACAAGAATATGTTTATCCATATATTCTCCAACTTCTCATAGCATCAGATTAATCAATTTTCAAAAGTGAAAAAGATATAAAATGACACCAATTTATAATCTTGGTTTGTGATATGGTTTGGATCTGGAATGTTTCCCAATGAAAGATTCTCAGATGTTAGAGCTTGGTCCTTAATGCTACAATGTCCAGAGGTGGGATTCTCATGAAGTGATTAAATCATGAGAGTTTTATCCTCCTCCAGCATTAAATCATTGAAAAATTAATGATTCTGTAAAGTTAATAAGAAGTGGCAGAAACTCTATGTGGTGGAACCTATTTGGAGAGAGCAATCCTTGGAAACATGCCTTTGGGGACTGTGTCTTATCCCTAGTCCTCTCTCTCTCTCTCTCTCTGCTTTCTGGTCACCATAAGAAAAACATCTCTGTTCTGCCTTGCCTTTGACCAGGATATGCTGCCTCACCTCAGGTCCAAAGAAACAGAGCCAGCTGACCAAGAAATGAAACTGCTGAAACAGTGAGCTAAAATAAATATTTCACTTTGAAATTGTTGTTTCAAGCTAACAAACACAATTTTCATTTCTCTAACTTCAAGTGAAATACAACAGCTCTTTATACGTTTACTAGTCAAATGCTCTTTATTTGTGGTGGAATGTATATGCATATCTTTTGCCCATTTTTCAAATAAGCCTATGTTTTCCTTTTTTGTTTGATAAACTAAAGACTTTGTATATTCTTGATTTAAAGTTTTATCAAGGATATAAATTGCAAATATGTCCATTTGTAAATTGTATTTTATTTTCTTTAAGATTTTATGATGAGTTGTCCAAAATTTTCAATGATCAAAAATATAGGCAGCAACCAGGCACAGGGGCGCATGCCTGCAATCCCAGCAGCTCAGGAGGCTCAGGAGTTCAAAACCAGCCTCAGCAATAGTGAGGTGCTAAACAACTCAGTGCGACTCTGTCTCTAAATAAAATACAAAATAGGGCTGGGGATGTGGCTCAGTGTTTGAGTGCTCCTGAGTTTAATCCCCAGTATCAAAACCAAAGCAATAATCACAGTTTAAAGTTTCCATGTTTTGAGTAGTTCCATGTTCATGTATATATGTTGGTCTTGCATAGATAAAAATTATTTTAACCTGGGTAACATTATAACTATAAAGGTTATACTTTATTTTCTTGATGCAGAAATCTAGCTTTATACCCAATTCTTCAATCTTGTTCTAGTATGTCTTTATTTAGGGACATATCATATTGGTCAGTTTCAACCAGAAAAGAACTGTTTTTAATGTTTACAAGCAGTTTTGATTTCCATGAACATGGGCTAAAATTTGTTGTCCATAGTCATGCAGACAGGGAGATGTGATAAGGAGAAGCATGAAATTTTCCCCAGACTAAAATTTGTTATCCACAGTTCACAAGAAAAGGAGGACCCAATAGGATGGAAAAGTAATTGCAGATATAAATGCTTTTTGAAGGCTGTGGGTTCAAGAAAGGTATATGTCCTCTTCTATATTCTTTCAAACTGGTTATAAGACACACCCAGGTTAATTTTTTAAATAAACTTTTAATTAAATCTTACCTGACATACAGATTTTCACATTTGAAAACTTCTTTTACTTCTATAAATAAATTTTAAAGATAATCATTTGGTGACTTCTATTTGAGAGATTATTGAATCTGTATTGCTTAGAGTAAGAGATGATAGAGAAGTCCAGTTAGTCATTTTGTCAAAATCTAAATCCACAAGATTTGCCATTGATTGGATAGCTGAGAGCTTCATTTGCTACAAAATGATCACTGTTTCCTTTGGTCCCTCCATTCTCTCGAGGGCATATAGTCTGTACTCCATATAAACAAGCATACCAGGCTATACAGGGAGTTCTGGAAACTGAAATTTACTCTAATCAATTGATACTTTGGAACATCATAATATAAATATAGATAAAAATTGAACATACACATAGAGATATATAAGCACACACATGTATGTACCCATACATAAAAACAGAAATATATGCAAATACATGCTTAGCTTCTTCAATGTTTTTTTATTAGTTTTAACATGATAGCACTCCCTTAATTACTTAATAACTCAATAATTTGAATTGAGTTCATCTTATATTTGCACAAAAAGTCATGATTCTATCATTTGAAAATTATACTTTTTGAGTTTCAGAACTTCACTGAGATGCCCAGGTCAATTCACTTGATGTAACCAAGTAAACTTTCTTTCCAAAGTACATACATATTAAACACAGAGAGGCATTTTCTTGCTACCTACAGTGAACCCTAAGCAGCACAAAACTTTTTGTCTTTTCAGTTTTATTTGTATTTACAGTGTATCTTTTTTAATTTATACTTTGGATTCACACAGGCAAATTATTTCCCACTTATAGTAATTATAATTAAAGATTTGATTTTATCACTTGGTGAATTCTATTTGGAAGATCATTGAATCTACATTCTCTGGAGCAAGTAAGGACAGAGAATCCTTAGTGAGCATGATTGTTTGTGTGTCAACTCATCATCTCAAATCAATGAAAAAAATATGTTCACTAGGAACAACTGTTCTTGTGATGTAGACAGGAAAATTATTGGAAATTCATGTGTTATTTTGATTGGTGATGAACATTGTAGAAATTAAGATATAAGCTCTTCTATAGTAACAAAAACAACATGGTATTAGCACCAAAACAGATATAAATACTAACAGTACAGAATAGAATACACAGAGACAAATCCACATTACTATAGTTATCTTATAACAGACAAAGGTGCCATAAACATACATTGGAGATAAGACAGCCTTTTCAACAAATGATGCTGGGAAAACTAAAATCCATATGCAGCAAAATAAAATTAGACCCTTATATCTCACCCTGCACAAAACTCAACTCAAAGTGGATCAAGGACCTAGGCATTAGACCAGAGAGACCTCGTACCTGCTAGAAAAAAAGTAGATCCAAACCTCTATCATGTCAGCTTAGGAACCAAATTCCCCAACAAGGCTCTGAAAGTGCAAGAAATAAAATAGAAGATAAATAAATGAGATTTTATCAAACTAAAAGGCTTCTTCACATCAAAGGAAACAATCAAAACATGAAGAGATAGCCCATAGAATGGGAGAAAATCTTTGCCCCCTATACCTCAGATATAGCATTAATCTTCAGGATATATAGAGAACACAAAAATCTTAACACCAGAAAATCAAATGATCAAATCAATAAATGGCTTAAGGATCTGAACACACACTTCACAGAAGAAGAAATATCATCAGTTAACAAATGTATTAAAAATGTTCAACATCCCTAGCAATTAGAGATATGAAAATTAAAACTACACTGAGATTTCATCTCACTCCCATTGGAATGGCAATTATCAAGAAAATAAATAACAATAAATATTGTCAAGGGTGTGGGGAAAATGGTACACTCATACAATGTTTGTGGGACTGCAAATTGAAGCAACCATTATGGAAAGCATTATGGAAATTTCTTAGAAAACTTGGAATGGAACCACCATTTGACCTAACTTTTGAATCACCATTTGATCTATTTTTTGGTTTATATGTAAAGGTCTTAAAATCAGCATACTATAGTGGCGTGTCCATATCAAAGTTTATAGTAGTTCAATTCACAATAGCTAAACTATGGAACCAACCTAGGTGCTCTTCAACAGATGAATGGATAAAGAAAATATGGTACACATACATAATGGAATATTATTCAACCATAAAGAAGAATAAAACTATGCCATTTGCCAGTAAGTGGATGGAACTGTAGAATATCATGCTAAATGATAAAGCAAAGGCTAACTGTTCTCCTTGATACATGGATGCTAACACACAATAAGCAGGAGGAGGAAGGGACTGGAAGTTCACTGGATTAGACAAAGGGAAATAAAAGGAACAGGGGTGGGAATAGGACAGTCAGTAGAATTAACTGGACATAACTTTCCTATGTTAATATATGAATACACAACCTGTGTAAGTTCACATCATGTACAACCACGAAAACAGGAAGTCATACTCCTGTATATAATATGTCAAAATACATTCTACTGTCATGTATAACTAAAAATAACAAATAAAATATTTAAAAAAGAAAAAAGATATAAGCTCTTTTTTAAATTCAGAAAAGCATTTATATCACATATGTAAATTGAGTGTAAAATAGTTTTCTACATCTGGAGGATATTAAGATAAATTATTTGTAACAAATTAAAGGAGCTCTTTGAAATTAGCTTATAAAGATAAATGAATATTTCTATAAATCAAACATGTCAAAAATGCACAAAAAATACAGGAACATATGATTACTTTAAGTGATATACAAGTGAGAGTCCTGCGAAACAGACTCTGAGTTCTGAGAAACAGAATCAGTAGGAAATAGATGGAGAAGAGAACATTTATTATGGGAATTGGCTCACAATTTTGTGGAAGCCAAGAAGGTCCACCATCATCCACTCACTCTAAACAGGAGTGGGAAAGCTGGTTGTGTAATTTAGTATTATTTTGAAATACTGAGAACAGAGAGCTATTAGTGTAATGGTCAGTCTGAAATCAAAGACCTCAGAAAGAAAGACAGGAGCTGGGGCTGGTCATCCTTACTCTGCATTACTTGCATTACTGTTCTATTTGAGCCCTAAAAAAAAATGGAGGATGCTGTCCTTATTGTCCTCACCGCTAAGGATGAATCTTCTTTACTCGGTCTTCCAATTTAAGTACAATAACTTACTGCTACAACCCTTTTCCTTGGGTAAAAGGAATAGTTTACGATAGTCGAGTGTCATCTTGATCCAAAATGTGGAAGAATCTACTGGAAAAAAAAAACCTTAGGAATATTTAGGAACATTGAGAAATTTGGCAAGTTTGAAGGAAAGGGAATTCTATATGCCTTAGTTTGTATTTGCTCAGTTTGTAAAGAGGCTATACTATATTAAGAATTCAGCAAAATTCTCTCCTTATCAAGGGCTCACTTAGAAGATAATTTTAAGGGGAACTCATAAGTCTGTAATGTCACATAACATAGTCATGCATAACTAGAATCTGGCATTTTCTTTGTTAAAAGAATAAATTGGTCTTAAAGCTCTTAATGAGGGAAGTAAAAGGTTATTTTTTAACCTTCTATGTAATCTTCTCAGAGAGCAGAGATTCCATATTTCTCCAGAATAATCTTTGCTGTTTTTTGTTGACCCTATCATGTACTTAGTCAATTAAAAATAAATAGTTCCTTATTTACATAAGGGCTGAAGTTCTCTACAATTTTGTTTCCTTGTTTTGTGTTTCGTTTTAAAATTTACTCACATTAGTCATTAGCTACAGTGCTATTTCTCCAGCAGTCATAAACTTGATCTAATCCAGTGACCATCAACTTTCATAACTCTAGACTTTGCCTTTCCAATATTAGATCAAGAAAAAATAGAATTTTAGGATTTCTTTCATCCTTAAACAATTTTTGAGATTTACACAGCAGTCATTGAAAAAGATTGCAATGATTTATTATAAAAGGGGGCAACATTAGAAATAACATTCTTTCTCCATTTCTTAATTAGTTTTATATTATTACATGAGCTACATGGACAGATTTCAAAACAAAACACATTCAGACTTCCTTGGTTAAATTTGCGCACTCCATGGGAGTGCTTTAGAGATTCGTGGAGGTTTATCCTGCTCTGTTGTCTATAATATGTCCTTGCCCCATGAAATATATTCACTAAACTATTATGGACTAGTATGTATTGGACTCCCATTGAAATTTTACTCTCTTCAACTCTAACAACCATCAGAGGTTAACCAACTTTCCACGTCTTTATAAAATATGTTGATTTCCATCTGATATTTGCCTAAAGGTTCTACTGAAAGTTGTGAGCTTGATTGTGTCTCAAAAATTGTAGAAAAGATTATACATGATCATGGTACTATGAAATATTGATGCTTCAAAAATAGACTCTTAGGTAAAAGATTATAAGGCAAGGTTTCTTAGACAACTTCTAAACCAAACCAGTAGACTAAAACTTCCCAATATTTTTTTTTTGTTCCACATCAGATCTACTTCATGAATGCATAGTGTTGACTCAAAATTCAGTAGAACAAAAATTAATTACATATGACTATACTGATATAGAAATTTTATTGTGTTTATTTATTTGGAAAATGTTGATATTTTAAATTTTTAGATTTTTAAAATTTTTATTAATAGTCTTATTGAGGTAAAATTCATGTATAATGAACTGGATATATTTAAGGTATAAAACTTAACAAGTTTCAACATATCATTATAATCAAAATTATAAATATACACATCACCTCCAAAAGTGTCCCTCTGAACCTTTACAATTCCTCCATCCTGCCCTACTTCAACCTACCTCTTGCTCCAGGCAACTACTGACCTTTATCACCATAGATTAGTTTGAATTTTCATAAAATTCAAATCAACCCATCTGTACTCTTTTTGGTCTCTTTTATTCCACTCCTTATAGTTATTTTGAGATCCGTCCATACTATTTTGTGCATCAATATTTAATTTCTTTTTATTTCTGAGTAGCATTCTATTTCATATCACATTTTGTTTGTCCTTTTGATTATTGATAGAGATTTAGGTTGTGTGCAATTTTGAGGTATTATAAAGAAAGCTCATATGAATGTTCATGTGCAAGTCACTTTATGGACATGTTTCTCTTTTTCCTGGGTAAACACCGATGTGAAGTGTGTATTTCACTTTTTAAAAAAAAATTGTTCTAATTAGTTATATATGACAGTAGAATGCATTTTGACACATCATATGTAAATGGAGTATACCTTTTCATTCATCTGGTTGTACATGATGTAGAGTTATACAGGTCATATAATCATATATGCACACAGGGTAAGAATGTCCAATTCATTCTACTTTTAAAGAAATAGATAAAATATTTTCTAACTTGTTTGTACGATTTTATATTCCTACTAGATGTGTATGAGGGCTCTTTGACAGACCTATTAAACTTGGTATTATCACTCATTCGGATTTTAGCTATTTTAATGTAGTAGGATCTCATCATATTTTAGCATGCATTTCTTTAATGATTAACCGTATATTTGGGATAAATTTTCACATATGTATTTGCCATCCACATATCTTCTTTGAAGTATTTATCCAATTCTTTGTTCAATTTTTTAAAATTTGGATTATTTTTATTATCGAGTGTTCAAATGTGTATACATATTGCTTTTCTGACATATGCATTGCTAATATAGTCTCCAAACCAAGAACATTTCTTTTCATTCTTTTAACATTAATTTCCAAAACCAGAAATATTATATTTGACATTCAATTTGCTGAGTTGTTTTCTTTTATATACTGCCATTAGTTTTATAAACAAGAAATACTTGTCTAACTCAAAGTCACAAGCAAATTTTTTACCATGTTCTCTCTTAGAAATTAAACATTTTTGTGTTACATTTATATCTAGGATCCATTTAGAGCAAGTTTTTATATGGTGCATGGTGTATAAAATATTTTTGCCCATGGTTATTTAATTTTTCCAGCACCATTTGTTGAGCACTGACTTTTCACCACTGAATTGATTTTGCATGCTTTTTAAAATATAGATTGTCCATTTTTTAAAGCAAATGTGGGTCTATTTCTGAACTGTCTATTTTGGTCCACTGATCTACGTGTCTTTATGCCAATGGTAATGTCATGATTGCATTATGAGAAGGCTTGAATCAGATGATGGTTGTCCTTTAGTTTTGTTCATCTTTTCAGAGGTGTTTTGCCTTTGCTGGGTCCTTTTTCCTCCCATTTGAAGTTTGGAAACAGTTTGTCAGTTTGTACAAATAAAAGTAAACAAAATGTCACAATTTAGATGTGTATTTCTCTGAGTCTATGGATTTATTTTGGAAAAACTGACAATTTAACAATACTAAGACTTTGAATTTGTAACTATTATACCTCACTGCATTTATTTAAGTCATCTTTAATATCTTGTGATATTTATTTTTAGATTTCAATGTATAGGATATGCATGTGTTTTTTCAGATTTATGTTTAATACTATGTGAATGCTTTTATAACAGTTTCCAATAGTTGTGGCTAGCCTGCAAAAATATAATTGCTATTTTACTCTGATGGTACATTCACTTATTAGACCTAGTAGCTTTTCTGTAGATTTTAGCAGAATTTCCATGAATGCTTATCCATTTTTGAATAAAGACAGTTTAATTTCTTCCTATAAAATCTGGATGTATTTGATTATTTTATTTTAATTTTCTTCACATTTTTCTGCTGGCTCCAGAAGAATGTTGAGAGGTGATGATAGTGGACTTTGTTTTATTTATGATCTTAAGGACAAAATATTCATTCTTTCATTGGTAAATATGATGTTTACTGCAGGTTTTCCATTGACATCTTTCATCAGTTCAGGTACATTATTATCAGTAAAACAATTTTTCTCAGTCTTAGATTAAATTGTGTCTAACATAGATGGCAACACATGGATACAGAACAACTATCTTAGTCCATTTTCATACTTTAACAGAATATCAGAGATTGGTAATTTATAAAGAGAAGAAATTTACCATGGCTCATGGTTGAGAAGTCTAAAACTATGGTGTTAACAAATGGCCAAGGACGTCATGCTTCATCATGCCACGGTGCAGGGTGAGAGTGTGAGAAAGGGCAAGAGAGGAAGAGAGAACAAATGGCAGCTGAACTTTTATAACAAACTCACTCTTGAGATATCTAGTTTAGGTTCACAAAAATGGCATTAATCTGTTAATGAGGGCAAAGTCCTCATTACCTAATCATGTCTTATTAGGTTCCACCTCCTTTTACCCTCATGATGGGAATTAAGTTTCCAACTCATGACTTTGGGAAACACATTCAAACCAAAGTAACATCCAACTCTAAAATCTGTTGGTTTCTAGTTTACCAAGAGTTTTTGTCAGCTTTTACCATGATGTATTTAATCCAATGCTTTTCTGTATCTGAAAATAATAATTTATTTTCTTCTTTTTTACTCAGTTACTAAGTGAATGATGTTACTTTTAAATGTTAACCAACACTGAGTTCCAGGGACAATTGGTACTGGGTCATGATGTTTTATCCATCTTGTATATTTTTGCATTTGATTTGAAGTTCATAATTTTTGCATGTTTTATGAGGGATATTGAACTGTATTTTTAAATATTTTGATTTTTTATCTTGCTTCATATCAAGGTATTCCTGTCCTCATTAGTTAGAAAGTATTCCCATTTTATTTTTCTGAAAGAAATTTTGTAGAATTGTATTATTTCTTCTTTTCTTTTGTAGAATTAATCAAGTATGACATCTGGACTGACAGTTTCATTTTTAGGATGGTTTTTAGTTTTATATTCAATTTTTTAAAAATAGATATAGTGTTACTCAGGTCATGTTTTTCTTCTGGAGAGAAATTAAACTTGAATCTTTCATAAAACTTGTTCATTTCATATGCTTTCAGATTTATTAGTTAAAAGCTGTTAGTGACTTACCATTATTATTTTCTTTTCTTAAATTCAACAAATATTTTACTTACAAAAAGCGAGGCACATTTTGGGGATTAAAATAATAATCTTTCTGACTATTCATGTGTTACCATGATCACTGAATGCACTTAAGGGTAACACATTTTTAAAAAATTTGGTTTCAATATGTTGCCTTTTTTGAGACTAGACCTTATTTTCCAATACAATTATCTATGCAATTTATAACATAATTCTCATACGTTCAATATTTTATAGAAGAAATTTAAGGAATAGTGTTATCTAAGAAATTAAATGTTAGACCTATTCTCAGTCCACATCCCTCTCCATTCTGCTTTCCCAGTGTATGTTCCAATATTAGTGGACACTTCTTGCCACTGAAGATTAATTAGTGCCTAAATATACTCTTTAAATAAAGTATGGCTCTTATATATTCTTTAAATAAAGCATGGCTCTTTGGTGCATTTTAGAGGTTTCACTAGACATCAGACTTTGCTTTAGAAAGGAACCACGCCATACCTTAAGTAATACTCAGAGCTTCAGGCGTCATTACATGAAACTGAATCACACAGTGAGTCATTCACACATATGAATGATTCTGCACTCCTACAAGTGCAGATGTGGCTCATTTTAGGATTGAACTGCTTAATACAATCCTCCAGTCTAGATTCTTGACCACTTGGATGTTAACCACGTTAGAAATCATTCTTCATTTTTTTCCATCATCTCCATCATTAGAAGAGATACTTAAGTAATGTCTTTTATGCCTGCCTTTCACTATGATAGTTTATCATCTTTACCTCTGACCTCCTGCTCTGGTTCCTTTTCTTGAAAGCCTGCTTTTGTCATTGATTATATATTCTACGTCTTTTTGATGCCATCTTGTTTGATCTTTATCTGGCACATAGAGCCCTTAGGAATTGTTTCTGACCAGAGGCACAATGAGGTGCTTCACCATTGCACATAAACAAGATAAACAACAGCACAGTCTGCGGTGTGTGCCATGAGGTAGATCAAACTGCTAGTCAGAACAAAGGAATTGGTAGAAAATTATCAGAAGAGAATCACAGTTCAGTGTGATAAGAGTGGGGCATGGGGTGGGAGATAATAATCCCAGGGAGGTAAAAAATAGAGGAAAGATATGGTGTATTGGAAGGGGAAAAGTAAGTTGTTTTTATAAATATTGGAGACGATCACACATACATTCAAAGTGTCTGGAATATTCTGGGCAACAGTGAGACCTGGCTTTATGAGATTAATCTAGAAACTAAGACAAGAGAAAATGAATTTATGTTTGAAAAATGACTTTCAAAGTATATATAGAGAGACATGACGTCCTGTCAGACTTTGAGTATCCTGTCATGCAGAGGATGAGCTGATGGAAGAAAAGTTGGTAAAACTGATAATAAACATTTGAACTGGGTCTTCTTCAAACTAACCAAAAATAGTAATGGGTTCAGGTGTTCTGAAGAAAAAACATCTGTTAATCTGTAAAACAGAAAAATTTGGACTGGGCTGTCCAGGTTGACATTAACAGTTTTTTGTGTTTCTGTTGTTCTTTTGACACAATTTTTTCCATTACTATTTTTTGCTTTTACTTTTATTAAGTAAAAACTTACATGATTCATCTTTATAATAAAGGATTCAAACAATAATCTAGGACACAGAAGGAAATAATCATTATTAATATTAAGCTAACAACATTCAGATGTCCTTCTTTGCATATATGCAGTTAGAAAAGAACTTACATAAAAATTTGGCAAGGAGGGAAAATGGTATAATATGAGATTGTACTATGAAGGCTAATTATATGAGATTATTCAATTTATTTTGGCATGATTATAAAAATAACAAAGACTCCAAAGTTGTAAATATTTTAATAAATATTTTCTGTAGATTTCTTTACATTTATAGAATAACTACAGGAAAGACTAAAAGGTTAGAATCACTTTTTTTTTGAACACATATTCCAAGTTTAAACAGCCTTTGAAAAATATTTAATACTCTTCCATATTCTTCTGTCTCCATTACTATACATTTCAAATTTTTAAAGTTATAATTTAATTGTCCAATGGTGTAACATTTGTATTCTGCTTCTTAAGCATAATCCTTGAATTTTTTTTATGTTTATTTTTGATTGATTCCTTTTTGTGTTCAAATGATTTTACTATGTTTGTTTATTTTTAAAAGAAGTTCCCATATATGGCAAATTCCTTGGAAGTGAGAGTGTTTCAGAATGCCTGGATGATTGCATAAACAGAATCAAGACTTGGCTGGTATGTTAGTCTTCAGTCACAATTTTATTCCTTAATCCTTTGCAGATTTTAGCCTTTTCTCTACCAGTCACTTATGCTTATTTTTTCCTGAAAGCATAAGTAATTTATTTCTTTAAAAAATCATTTAAATAAAATGACACTTGTATATAATATTTGAATAGTTGTACTATGAAAGCATGCAATCAAACTTTATAATTTATTTTGCTCCTTTAATTGATCTCTAATCCATTGAGTCCATCCTTCAAACCCTTTCAGTGGTTTTTTTCTAATTGCCTACATATATATCAATAACATTCTCATATTATTATTTCTTCATCATCCTGTTTTAGATACTTAGCAACTTTCTATTATGAGCGATAATTATTTACTACTTTTGAGATTCATAAATTTCCTTCCTTCATGTTCTTAATGCTTACACAACACTCTTTCTGATTGAGTTAATTTTTAATAGTCATCAACTCATGCAATGCGAATATTATTTATAGCTAAGGGAGGTATTGTACTATGATTGCAGTGTTTTTACTTGTGCAATGTTTTATTTACTTTGGAATTAATGACTGCTTTGATTTTTTATTGGCTTTATTTCCTACATAATTAATCAGTCACTAAGTTCTTTGACATTATTGATACCCATAAAGTCTACCAAATGTATCAGTTATTCTATTATTACCATTTTCTTCTTGAAGACATCTCCCCTGGAGGCCACGACTCTTCTACTTCTTTCTGAACTGATTGCCCTCTCTGTGTTCTTTACAAGTATATTCCTTAGGATTTTTTTCCTTCATGTTCCTGTCATTTCACTTTGTGCGTCCACTGTATTGGATTCTGTATTATCTGTATCATGTACCTCTGTCTTTCTTAGTTTAATTATTTTAACTGTATCAATCTTCCTGTTGTTTTTACAGGTAGTATATCATAGGGAAATATTTGAGACCTTACATATAAAAAAAGTCATTTTTCATCCTTCACACTCGATTTATGGTCTGTATAGAAAATTCTGGTTTTGAATCATTTCCCCTCACAATTTTAAAGGCAATACTCCATTCATACAGATTCCAGTTGTTGTGACAAAAAGTCCTTTGAGGGGCTGGGGTTGTTGGCTCAGTGGTAGAGCACTTGCCTTGCATGTGTGAGGCACTGGGTTTGATTCTCAGCACCACATATAAATAAATAAAATAAAGATCCATTGGCAACTAAAAAAATATTAAAAAAAAAAGTCCTTTGAGACTGTATTCTGACTTTTCTTGGTTACCTTTTTTTCCTCCTCTTTACTTTCTTACAGCTGTTAAGATCTTCATTTTATTACAGGGTTTCTGAGTTTTTGTAACACTGTCACCTAATAGTTAATTTTTCCCCTTTCATACTGTTGGCTTCATTTTACAAATTCATATTTTTCAATCTGATGAAATTGCATGAATTATTTTTATGACGATTTGCCCCTTTCCATTTTCTTTTCTGTAACTCACGTTTTTGGTTTAAACACTGGGCTGATATTGTTTCATTTTTTAAAAATTTCATCTCTTGCTGGGCGCGGTGGCTCATTCTTGTGATCCCAGCACTTTGGGAGGCTGAGACAGGAGAATCGCGAGTTCGAAGCCAGCCTCAGCAACAGCAAGGCGCTAAGCAACTCAGTGAGACTCTGTCTCTACATAAAACACAAAATAGGGCTGGGGATGTGGCTCAGTGGTCGAGTACCCCTGAGTTCAATCCCTGGTACCAAAAAAAAAAAAAAAATTTCATCTTTTATCTTTTTTGTTATTTCCAGGCAATTTCTTCAATTTAATCCTTCCACCTTTTTGCTGAAGTTTTATTTCTGCCATCAAACGTTTGATTTTCTAAATCTTGTACATGTTTTCCAAACATTATTTTTTTATTCTAGCCTCAAGTTTTGGATCATGGAGAAAATATTTTATCTTATTTCTCTTATTTTTTTTAATTGTGGTAAAGCACAAATAGCATAACATTTGCTATCCTAAACATTTTAAGTGTACATTTCAGTAGTGTTAAGCGTAATGAAATTGGTGTGCAGATTATTTTCAGAACTTTTTCACCATGCAAAACTGTAACTCTGTACACATTAAACCACAATTTCTTATTTCTATCTGATCTCAGCGACTGGCAACCACTAATCTGCTTTCTAGTTCTATGAATTTGACAACTCTGTTTATCATAAAAATAATTCATATAATTTCGTCAGTATTTTTGCCGGGTGCATGGCGCAAACCTGTAATCCCAGCACTTAGGGAGGCTGAGACAGGAGAATCACAGTTCAAAGCCAGCCTCAGCAACGGCGAGGCGCCAAACAACTCAGTGAGACCCTGTCTCTACATAAAACACAAAACAGGGCTGGGGATGTGGCTCAGTGGTCGAGTGCCCCTGAGTTCAATCCCCAATACCAAAAAAAAAAAAAAAAATTTTTTTTCATCAGTATTTTTGTCTTTTTGTGACTAACTTCACTGAGCATATTGTTTTAGTAGAATGTTGTTCTGTGTCAGAATCTTTCCTTTTGAAGGCTGAATATTGCATTGTATATTTATACTATACCTGGTCTGTCAATTACTCCCTTGATGGGCAGTTGGGTTTTTTCATATTTTAGTTATTGTGAATAATGCTATGAACATGGGTGTACAATATCTCTTCAAGACGCTGTGTTTTGTGGAACTGTTGGATCATAAGGTAAGTCTAGTCTTCAGTTTATGATGGATCATATATTGCATTCCATAGCAGCTGAACCATTTCACAATTCTATCAGCAGTGAGCCTTTGTTCTGAATTCTCCACATCTTCATCAACATTTGTAGTTTTCTTTCTTTTTGTTATAACTGCCATCCTAATCATGTGAGGTGGATATTTCATTCTGGTTTTAATGTGCATTTTCTTAATGAGTAGTGATGTGGAGCATCTCTTCATATGCTGCCTGATCATGTTTATATTATCTTTGGAGGATTGTCTTTTCAAGTCTTTTCCCCTCCACTTTGTTTTTTTCAATTGACTTTCTTTCTTCTACTTTTGCTGGTTAGAAACATCTCTCCGACATCTATAAATCTTCAGTTCTCTGTTATCATCTAAGAGTGAACTTACATGCTTACTGCAAACTCTGCAGCATAAGGGGTAAAACTTATTTGATGTGTGATTAATCAGGGAGTGGGTCATTGGGGGGCATCTTGAAATCTAATTTATGAGGATTGTTTTGATTTTAATATTTTTCTTAACCCTGTAATCTGAATTTTCACTTTACTTTTGATATTTCACTTTATTAAATTTAATTTTTTATTAAGTTCTTCTATAGTGCAGTTGCTTCATAGGAATTTGGCTTCTGTTCTTTGTATAATTTTATCCATGATAAATTTCCCCTTCATTTCAGATGTGTTCATATTTGCTTTTCCTTTTTGGTTCTGTTTGCCAAGTTGGAATGCTGATATTTTTTAACCTTGATTTGACCCTACATGGGAAGTTTTGCCAGACTCCTTAAATATCAAGTTGATTTAATATAAGCAAATTGTTTAACTCTGTTGTTATTGTCATTGCTCTAATAACAGCTTAAGGACTACAGTTTTGTCTTAGTGACTTTGCAGGAAAATATATCTTAATTGTTTTCCTATTTCACTCTTCTCTCTTCACAATTATTTCTACTTTCTCAAAGAGAGAAAAGAATATACAATCTGTTATTCTTCAATATTTTAATATGAAACCTACTAGGATTTTAGAGATTTATCACTTCCAATGTGGAGGCTGAATAGGTTTGGGGTCCCCTGGGGCCATACCAAACACTTATGTTGATTGTGGTGCTCACCTTTTGAAGTTTGTGACAAGAAGTTGTGCTGCTTATTTTGATTGAATTTGAAGTGATTTTCCCATCTGGTTTTATTAATTTGAGAAGTTGGATGAAGATTTTCCTTTAATTTTGCTTTATTTTATCACCTTTATCTAGCAGTCTGTTAGGATTTGAGCATGATTTAGTGGAAAAAATTATATTGTTTGTGATAAATTCAAAATGCAAATTTCAAAATATAGACACTGTTAAGACTCCATTTCTGCATTGTTTAGCTGTTTTCAAGCAGCACTTTTACTTTCTCCCTTGATCATTATTCAAGGGAAAAGCAGGCTTGGGTTTGAGTTGGTCTACTGTTAGTTGATTAGGTGTTTTTTCCATCTTTTTGGATGTGAAGTTTCTTAATTATGAGTGGTGGATTTGCATCATCAATCTATAAGGTAACTTTTACTTTTTAAATCACATAAATATGATTTTTGCTTATATTTAATAAAATTTGATAGTTTATTTTTCATAAGTTGAATTTAATTCTAGTCAAATAGTACACATTGCTGACAATTTTATTAAAATTAAAAAGGTAAGGAACTAGAGTTGTTGGAAAGAGAAAATGAGACAGATGTCTTAATAAGCAAATTATAGGATAGAGTCTGATAAATACTGTAAGATACATGTTTACTAAGTGTACGTGGAGATTCAGAAAAGAGATCATAACTTTAGTTGAAAAAATAAATTTAATGCAACAGTGATGTTTGAGATAAAAAGAATGAGGGAAAAATGGTAGCAGAAATGAAGAGAGTATGACTGAGAAATGATAGAACTTAAGTAATGGAAGTTTTGAGAACATTAACTAGTCCCTTCTGTCTGAACTGAGGAATATTCTGAGCATTAACCCAGTATAACTGGAAGTCATTGAGTCTTTTGAATGATGTTATCTAACTTCAATTTTAGAAAGACTAATATGACAACATTTTGAACACTGAATTGAGAAAGGTGAAGTCACTCAAGTGAGATGATTTTAGTCATAGGAAGAAATAAGAAAACATGACAAGGATTGGATTAGTAATACTGAAAGGGGAAGAGGGGAGGATGAATTGAAAATAGCTGTCATGTTTGAACCTACATCAGTGACTATCGGTGTCATAACAATAGAAATAAGAAAGCTAATTGGAGAAGATAATTTTGATGGACAATCATCATTTTAGTTTTCAACATATAGAATTTAGGGTACTATAGCATTTATAGCTCCAAGGAAAATGTGACACAAAGGCAATGGAAAGACAAGGCCATACTTCATTCAAGATTGCAGGGCTAGAGAAGTAGATAATGGATCTGTCCACATAAGATAAAGAAAGAAAGCCTTCAAGAAAATAGCACATGGAATAGACACCCAAAATAAAAATGGCATTATGAAGCAGAATACTCAATATTCAAATGTCTACTCTTGATATAATGGATAGAAGGAAGGAGAGAAAGACAGAGAAAGGAAGAGAGGGAATAATATAAGAGAGCTGTTGATTTTATTGATAAATTTCATTATGCTTTAATGTTTATCACTTGAATCCAGGTGTTATACACGGGTGTTTTATCTAGTTCTATTATAGAGCAAGAATTGATGTTATGAACACTTGACTATTCATTATTTTATATGTCCCAAGGGTTCATTGCTTCTTACTCATGCTTCTTGACCCAAGATGCAAATGAGGGGGCATGCACATGGGAGGGAAGTTTTGGCCATGACTAGGTTCCTTGGAAAATACCTATAAAGCATACTAACACTCTCACAAACAGCAAAGGATCCACAACACGGGGGCCTTCAGAACAGCATGAGTAGAGAAGGACAGTAATGCTGTTTTCAAATTGTTAGGAACCTGAGTCATGGTTGTTTGTAAGCACTTAGCCAGTTGTTAAGTGGTCGAGTCAACCTCTTAAATATGGAGGCTTGGTGAGAAATACATCTGTAAGAGAAAGCTATTTTCTAATGTGTACATTTTAGATTATTAACAAAAGATTAATGGCATCTGAATTTGTTTAATATTTTCCTCTAAGTATTTCTTCTTTTGTGAAATTATCAATCACGTACTGATTATATCAACTTAGTGGCTTTAAGGGAAAGAGGTTCAGAGCTATTTCCATTTCACATACTTTACAAGTCTCTGATGGTTAAACATATTAAATATAAAACTAAAAACAAGATGATAAGTTTGTTAAAAAACAAAATGTGCAGGTAAACTTAAATGATTGATTTTTATTCTTAATATTTGTCAAGAATATATCTAAGACCATATAATATGATGATTAACATAATAGCATTTTGAACCATATATTTGGTTTTGAGTCAGACAGAGTTCAAACACTAATTATCAGCAACAAAAGCCCAGGCCAAATTAATAACTTTTCTAGGATTTTATTTCAGAAGAGTAATGGTTTTCTTTTAGTGATGTTAAAAGATTGAGATAATGTACACAATATGATGAATACAGAAAGCAAAATTGATCATGTGCTCAATAAACAACTGGAATTCTTATTTTCTGTGCTTAGAATTTCAATACAGTGAATAATCACATAGGAATAAATAACTTATTTTCCATAACTCAAAAGTAATTTTGGCTAATTTGGTATTTTGAAATAAACATTACTTTAACATATTCTAAGTTTGTCTCCTAGGATCATAATTTTTGCTGTAAGTTGTACCAGAGTTTGGGGTGGGAGGTCCTTTGGGAGTTATTATTAAAGTCTTGAGAAATAATAAGCTTCTGATTAAGGAGTTCACCTACATTGTTAATTGTTAATGTTTTTAATTGATTAATTTTAGATTTTGAAATTTAATTCACTTTCAATGAAATAAGCAGAAGCTGTTTTGAAGATGGATACTATTAAAAACTTTAAGCACTCCCATATGAAGTTGTTTATAAACTGTAATGTCAGCTTTACAGCAAAATTATTTTATTTTTTAAATTGGGGATAATTTCGTATCTCACGAATGTTTTGAACATTACATAATAATGAAGTTTTCACTGTATAACATTAGAGTCAAAGAATGGAAGCTTTCAATGCTTAAGAATTCATTCACATTTTAAGCAGATGACAATATAGCTAATTTTAGAGGTTTATCATTTGCTAATGACATGAAATTCAATGCAGATTTAACATACATTTACATTAAGCATATTTCCAAAGCCTTTTTTAAAATATATTTTTGTTCTTCAACATTTTTGTATCTCAGATAATGAATATGCTTCTAGCACCACTAAAATTATCTTTCTGTACTATGAAAATTTCTATTCCAAACAAATTTTTTAAATGTGTAAAAAGGGACAGAATTTGAGAGACAATCCAAAAATTATTTGTGTATCAATGTACATGGTTGTTTTTCACAGGCTGGTTTATGTAATTAGTTTGAGTGAATAAAAATGTTTGTAATTTAAATAAAAAATCTTTTTACATTTCATAAATATTGCTTAAAATGCATTCAGTAGAAAATACACAATAGTATAAATCAATTTTTTAAATAATTTATGAAGCAATATATAAAACTCAAGACTTGATGACTTCTTGATTAATAAACTTTTAGGTAAATGATATCTTCTAAGTGATTATGAATTATGAAAATTTTATTTAATTGATATGTTTAAAAGTTTTAAATAAATGTGGCAAGATGCATTATTTTGTCACAAAACCATTACTCTTGAAGGATATAGCAAAAATATTTTTTAATAATCATAAATAATGCTTCAATGTTACTTAATCACTTAGCAGAAGAGTTGCAGAAAGGAACAAGAAATATCACCTGAATACTCATAGAATGTCTTTCTTGAGCCCTGTAAAATGATTCTGTATTTTGAGTAATCTGTCATGTTACAAATATTTCAATCAAAATTATTTTGAAATGAACTATACTTCATCCAAATATATAATAAAACATATCCAGTATGGTGATGGTATACTTTTTAAAAAATACTTTTTCTACATTTTTATTTGTGCATTTTAGATGTATAAAATCGTGTGATTTTTTTGTTACATATTTGTACATGCACACAATACAACAATATAATTTAGCAAATATAATTCTCTGTATTTGCCCTTTCCTTTTTCCACTCCTTTCCTCTGGTCCCTTTCCTACTCTACATATCTCCCTTCAATTTTCATGAGATCCCCTCCACACACATAAACTTCTCCTGCACTTTTCCTGCAAATGACATGATTTCGTTTTTCTTTGTTGTTGAATAAAACTCCATTGTGTATATATACCACATTTTCTTTATCATCCTTTGATGGACCCTGGAGCTGGTTCTATAGCTTGGCTATTGTGACTCATGCTGCTATGAACATGAGTACGCAATTGTCACTATAGTGTTATGATTTTAATTATTTAGGATAAATACTGAGGAGTGGTATTGCTTGGTCTTATTGTGGTTCCATTCTTGATCTTTGTGCAATGTTCATATTGCTTTCCCTAGTGGCTATACTATTTTACGGTCCCACCAACAGTGTAAAAGTTTTTATTTTTCTCCATATTCTGTCCAGCATTGATCATTGTTTGTTCTTGATGACTGCTATTCTGACTGGTGTGAGATAAAATCTTATTGTAGTTTGGATTTGCATTTCCCTAATTGCTAATGATGTTGAACAGTTTTTCGTATAATTGTTGGCCATTTGTATTTTTCTTTTGAGAAGTGTCTATTAATTCATTTGTCCCATTTATTAATTAGGGTTTTTTGTTGGTGTTGTTTTTTGACTTCTTATATATTCTGAACATTAATCCTCTGTCTGAAAAGTAACTAGCAAAGATTTTCTCCTATTTTGTAGTTTTTCTCATCACATTATTGTTTCTTTTGCTGTACAGAAGCTTTTAATTTGATGCTATCCCGTTTATTGAATCTTGGTATTATTTCCTGAGCTTTAGGGGTCCTGCTCAGAAAATCATTGCCTTGCAACTATATGCTGGTTTTCTTCTAGGGGCCTTAGTGGCTTTGTTGGGTGGTAACTGTGTGTTGATTAAATCAACACAGTTAGGGCTAGGCAGATGTTGATCTCCACTGAGTGTCTGGGTCTTAGGAACTTCCCAAGAATTCTATGCACATGAAGAAGCCTACCCTCTGCTTACTGTGCTGCCCTTAAATATAGCTTTCCCAAGCTTAGCTCCTTAGTGTACTCACACCTGCTTGTCATACTCCAGACCCTCTTCAGCTGGTCACATGAGCCACCAGTCTCAAAGGAAAAGTGAGTTGGGCTCACTTTTTTGTGACTTGAATCCCCCTGGGTGCAATCTTCTCTCCATCAGTTTCATTCATATTCTGCTACGTAGGTACACCCTCGGCCACCTGTTAGGTGCTTTCTGGGACAGTATGACCATGTTTGCAGTGATCTCTGGGCTTCACAGGAACAGCTGAAGAATAGCAGCCTCGAGATGGCTCCACCTCAGCTCACCACAGCCATTTGAGTAATACAGAGAACTTTGCAAATACCAGTTTGTGGTGCAGCTCCTAGATAGGCTGAGTTCTGGCTGCTTTTCTGATCTGGAGGATTTTCTGTTTCAAATCTGTCTGTTGTGTTTCTCTTTGTTCTCCCTCCCCTCTGTAGTGAACTAGTACTGTTGTCACTGCCACAACTAGTTTGGCTTCAATGTACTTTCTTTGTTCAATGCACTCAAACTTCTGAGTCTCTAAGACACTCTGAATTTCAGTGAAATCCATTCACCCACCTGGCTGAAAAGCAGAGAAGCAGCATTCCCTCTGCTTGAATCTCAAACCATGGAGCATGTAGAAATGCAGCTTTTCTCTGATCTGCCATCTTGACTCTCCTATGGTATGCTTTTAAAATGGTTACATATACATATTTGATCTTATTTATTAAAAATTGTTATGGGACAAAAACTTACTTTTCAGAAACAAGAGAATTGTACTTGACAAATGGGATCCAAATCCCCTAATAATTTATATCTAATATTTCCATGAAACAAATCAATTAATTTTGTTTTCCATCTGAGGGAGTAATATCTGAAACTGGTTCATCTTGATGGATATGGCAGGAAATTATATGTATGAACATTTGAGAAACTGAATCTTTTGATATTTGCTAACATCTCTGAATTAGTGGTCGCTCCTGTTCTGAAAGATTTCCAGGTAAAAATAATTTGGGCTACATTTTATAATATGAATGCTAGGAATTTAAGCCTACATTCATTCAGGTGTTGAAAAATATCCAAAGTTTCTTTCTAAAGAATATGCTCCATTTGAGTGTATTCACCTGTAGAAGAAATGTTAATCCAATATTCTTTATCCCTTTCATTCCAATAAGAACCTCAATTTTTAAATGGGCATTTTGCCAGCACCACTGAAAGAGTTTATTTCCCAGAATCACTCACTGATGGAAATAGTCAGTGACCAAGATTTGGCCAGTGAGGTGCAACTGGAAGTATTGAGTGCAACTTCTAAAATATCTATTTGAATCCCAAGAATTTTTGCACTATAAAATGCAAAAATTGTGACTGGAAAATGAATCCTTAAGTTATAAGGCAGCATGCTAAAGATGGTTAGAATAGAAAGAGGCAAGGAATCTGGGACCCTGGGAAGCATGAAGCCACCATACCATAATAATAGTTGAATGTTATTCTGTTGTTGTTATGAACATGAACTTAATGCTTATTATTTTATGCTCTTTCTGCTCTAGAGCTACTTTAAAGTAAGTTAAGAAAGATTGAAGAGACTGTTCTTTCTCACTCCACCTCAACACGTCTACAGATAACATATATATATATAGATATATAGATATCTACATGTGATGAAAACAACTATAAGGCATAATGAAAGAGATAAAAATATGAAAGAATATATAGAGATTTCTCTGTAAATGTTCTCATAGATATTTTTCAAACCGACTGCTTTATTCCTTCAGCTATCTTCTTAATAGCAGTGCCTGTTGTAAACCTGGTTAAATTTTTCAGATTCATATTAAAGTACCATGTCAAATGCCCATTATACACATGGTGCATTCTGATTCTTTCATCACATATGTACCCCACAATGCCTTTGCGGGATGTGTGGTATTATTGCAGTTTTACCATGATTAAGAGGCTCAGAACACTTGTAGCATGGTAAGCTATCTGTTGGTGAGGATTGGAGTCTCTTGAATTGTGTTCTTCCTACAATACTCCCAGAAAAGGATCATCCAGGTTTATTCTGTTAGCTTTCTGAAGTGTGGAAATGAACACGACAAGAAGATAACCATTCCATTCATACCATTTTTTAAAGGTTCTTATGCTTTATTCAAAAACCAAATTAATAACTTCTAAATATGAACTCATTGATTTTATTCTTTAGGTTCATGTAGAGCATTTACTTATCACTTCTGATTAAATTATTTCAAATAGATAAGAACGATTGCCACGTCGCCTTATAGATCTTTTACATCTGGGTGCAATATCCTAGTCACTTCACCCTTCACCTGACATTGTTTAAATCCCTTACTCTTCTAGATTGTGTTATATGGAAAAAAATTACAGTTTCATTGCTGTTGATTGAATTGTATGTTTATTTGACTGGTCAATATTTAACTTATAAGGACTCTACTTTCACATAGTGGAAAATAAAATTAGATTTAACCTGAAAGAATAGGCAAAACAATGGATTTGACTCCTTTGTAAAAGGTGGTTTAATGATCACTGTCATGTTAAATATGACATTTGAGAAAATAATGTGACTGTAGTAGGCTTTGCTTGAAATAATGAATCTATCATTCTAATGTATGATAGAAATCATCGATTAAATAAATTTATTTATTTTTAATAAGTAAGTAGATATTAAAAGTAAAAGGGCAGCAATATCATATCCTGCTGAGTAGTTGTGTCAATCCAGCTCAGCCCATTCATGTTGGAAACTCTTCTTATGACTTCATTCCACTGGTCACCAATGTGCATCTTATTCACATGTGAATCTCATCTCAGGGCAATCTTCTTCTATGTGATCATTCTTCTTGTTATTTCAGTTTTTTTTTAAACCGCTTTCAGCTCCATGTCCTATAGACCCAGTAGTTAGAACAATCTAACAGTCTGTAGTTTATCATACTATTTCTTGCATAATTATATGTGCCTTATATTATTAAGTTGTTAGAGTCACACTTAGAGAGTTCTTCCAAACTACTTCCTTGCCCTAACTTATTCTCTCTCCTCTTTTCTCTTTCCCTAGACAACCATTTATTGTCTTGTGAAGATTCTTCCTCTCTCTAGATTCTTCCTCTCACTTTGTTTATATCCTTCACTATTTTTATGTAATCCTTGCCTTTGTTTACCCCTTTCATTTGGTTTTTGTTCAGACTGCCATCAATGTTAGTTTTCTAGAACAAAAATCTGATCACACATCTTCTTTGCTTCAATTCTTTAGTAGATGCTCCTATCTATCACTACACATGTCCAAATATGTGTGATCTTTCTGGTGCTCATTTCTCACACTACCCACACTGTACTGAAACATCCTGCAGTTTTTCCATTTAGCTCACTTACTTCAGTATCTCCATGGGAACTGAAAGGAGTATTTGGACATTAGAAAAATAAAAGATGGTGCATCAAATATTTTAAATTTTTATCTCATTTATTCTTTGATCAAATTCAAGAGGGAGGTATAGTCATTATTCTCATTTTAAAATAAAAAATATAGTCATTGAAAGTTACATAAGCTGCCCAATGTGGCAGAAAGAAGAGCAGAATGAGGGTGGGATGAAATATTTTTCTTCAAGGACTATCTTTTTATCTCCGTGCCTTTGCATCTTTTCAGAGACTTATCTTATTGGTCAGAATTTTTCCCTTATTTCTTATCAAGATTAGAAACTGCAATTACTATTACTAACTCAGCTAAGATGTCTTTTTTGGTAAAACTTCTACAGGAATCTCTCCTTCCTACCTCAGCACTGTTAAAATCTTCCTACTTTGACCCTAAAACATTTGACATCCAACTTTCTGTGAAATATTTCAAATGGTGTTACATTTGTTTATTCAGCTCTCTTGTCTTGCTCATAAGATTCAGCAGATGATGTTGTCTTAGTCAGCTTTGTATCACTGTGTCCAGAATACTTGAGAAGAACAACATGAAGGAAGAAACCTTTGAGTTTGCAATTTTAGATGTCTCAGTCCATGGGCAACAACTCCATTGCTCTGGGCTTGAGGTGATGCAGAACTTTAGGGCAGAAAGGTGTGGTGAAAGAAGGCTACTCAGCTTATGGCAACCAGTAAGCAGACAGAGAGACAAAGAGGAAAGGGCTAGGGCAAAGGGAAACCTTTCTAGGGCATGGCCCAGGGACCTACTTCCTCCAGTTAGTCCCACCTCCCATTAGTCAATTCAGCTATAAATGGATTAATCCATCTAATGGAATAATCCACTGATGATATCTAAGCCTTTATGACTTCATAATTGCTTAAAAGCCCCACTTCTGAACCTTGCTGCACTGGGGACCATGCTTTTGACACATGAAATTTTGGAGGACATTCCATATCCAAACCTTAACAGATATATTTCTTTATATATATCTTTTTCATCAAATTTTCATTGTTATATGAAAACAAAGTCTCTGTTTAATTGATTCACTAGTGCTATGTAATTTGACTAAATAGATGCCAAAGATTCTAGAAGTGATATCCATAAATCTTCTGTCAGATGGAGCTTTAACATTGTACAATACTATAAGCAGTGATATTCAATTGTGAAGTTAATCTTCTTTTTGGAGAAAACAAAAATATTAGAATATTAGTGACATATGCAGCTTGTATAATTTATTAGTATAATATGTATTGGGGAAAAATATAGTTTTCTGAATACTAAATTAGGGGATATAAATGGCAAATGTTTTTAGGCTGGGAAAGATCTTGATATGTTTATGTGTAATATAATTAGTTCTTAACATAAGTGTATTATCTTTTAAACATATTGCAAGGCATCACAGTTCTAAAAGAGTAAGAAATAGCAATACAAAGCTCAGTCCATTTTGGCAGCATATTCATATTAAGGTCCCATAAAACAAGATTAATTTAAATATTACTAAGTGTTCTATTGAATAATGTCACCAAAATTATAAGGAATTTTGTCCTAAAAATCAAATTAATTTGGCAATATCATATTTTGATCAAATTAAATAATTTGCACTTGACCTGGATTTGTAGTTTATCATTTGTAAAATGTCCATAGTCACGAATCTTAACATGGCAGCTCAGAAAAACAATCTATGTTTCAGTGATTGGAAAAGTATGTAGCTCATCCCCAAGGAGGACTTGAAATATGGAAATTAAATTGGAAGGGTTCTTTGCTAACTTAGCAATCATAAATTTCTCTTGGTGTTTAAAATGTTTTCATACATCTTTTCTTTCCATATTAATTTGCTGTACTATCAGAAGCCTGCTACTGTTTCTTCCCATCTTGCCAGAATATAAGCTCAATGTATGCTCTTTGCAGTTGACTTCATTTTAGTCCTAGAAAACCATTCAATTAAAATTTTAAAAAACTTCCTAAATCCCAGAACTTCCTCACTATGCAAAGGTCACCTTTAGCCTGGGTTGAGATTTACTTTTATAACATTGATTATTAGATTTCTTACCATACTGGATTTTCTCTGTGGTTTTAAAAGGCACACTATGAATGTGATGAACCATGGGCCATAGACATATTAGAACTCCTTTAGATAAAATACCACTCCAATTCCTTTTCTGAATTGGTTTTGCACAACATTCATTGCTTTATCACTTTGTTCTTATATATCTTGTCTTCTAGAACGTATTTCACATTTATGTACTGTCTTCCAACACTCATATGGGTCTCATTTATGTTTTTTTTTTAATCTCACTATGGCCTCATATTGATAGACAAATCTTTTATAATGTAGTTTAGGTGATGAGGAGGAGGACATAAGGGACTCTGTTTTTTTTTTTTTTCTCTTTTGTCCAGTAAAAACTAGAATGTATTGTTGGGGAAATATTCATTTCCTTTACAACTACTTAAATGAATGTCAGTGACGAAGCCAAAAGGAATTTCCATCTTTGTAAATCACAGCTTTTATCTAATTAATGACATCATATAACATGATAAATTATGAATTTAGAAAATCATTATTCGGTAAATGAATGCTTGTCAGCTGTGTTGACAGCAAATTAATCTTCAAGCATCAGAAGAAAGAACAGGCAGCAAAGCTACCATCACTGCTGCTCTACAGAGAATCGTCCTGTATGTGTTGGTGATCTTGCCCATCAAAGTGTTCTGTTTGCCTTAATAATGGAACAGCAATTGTTTTATTTTGAAATCCCAAATTTGCAGACACTAAGATTTATACATGGCATGTGTATAATTAATTGGATTGGATTAATATGTTTGGTTTCTGGTTCTTTCCAGGTTATTCAGCATTTTAGAATGTGCCAAAAGCTAAAGGAACCTCCTTAGATATGAACTCACTTAGGTGGAATGGAATGAACATTATCTATTATTTGTGGAAACGGTTTGTTGTTTATTGCTTCAGTAACTGGTCACACAAAGCATATCAGCCAACATCTCTATCATCCAGTAGGCCTTCTTGGTGGCATGGCCCACAGCATCTTGTCCAGTGAGGCAGTTTAACATTACTATTAATGGGATTGGACTTGATCCAGAGGAATCCAATTTGGAAAAATATCCTCCTACAATAACTCTGATCTCCTAACAGTAGGAATTTACTAAACTAAACAGAATACATCATTCCATGACTTCGAGAATTCAAGATGATTTGGTCAGTTGGGAACAAAGATTGCAACTTCAGAGAAAAGTAGATACACAATTAGAAAGAAAGGAACTTTGAGTACAGCAGTAAGAAGAGCTGCCTTGGGGCCTTCAGCTCCTTCCATCCATATCTTTGTGATAATATCATTTTTCTTATTGTGCACTTCATGTTTCTCATTTCTGTGAAGTCAAATTATCATATAAAGAATATCATGAACAATGACTATGTGATGAGTACTGCAGTGATTTGAGCAAATATTCTTATTTGTTACCCTTGATTAAAAACTAAATGCCTAGCTGGGGGCGGTGGTGCAAGCCTGTAATCCCAGTACTTGGGGAGGCTGAGACAGGAGACTCGCGAGTTTGAAGCCAGCCTCAGCAACAGCAAGGCGCTAAGCAACTCAGTGAGACCCTGTCTCTACATAAAACACAAAATAGGGCTGGGGATGTGTCTCAGTGGTAGAGTACCCCTGAGTTCAATCTCCAGTAACAAACTAAAATAAATAAATAAATAGATAGATAGATAGATAGATAGACAGACAGACAGACAGACAGACAGACAGACAGATAGATAGATAGATAGATAGATAGATAGATAGATAGATAGATAGATAAATAAATGCCTGGTTACAGATGCTCATCTGATGTACATTGTTTTAAAAATGATATCCAGAATGTACTTCTTTTCTCACTCTCATATATTACTGAAGATTCCCCCCTCTTAATATCTTGACATACATTACCTTTGGGATCTGGATTAGTTGAGGCAACAATTCTGGGTCACATCACCTGTGTAGACAAGGATGATCCATTAGCTTTTCCAAGCCAGTTTCCTCTTTTCAAAAGTGTCACCTCATAGGAAGTGTTTTTGTTAAGATTAGAGATAACATGACTGACAACATGACTCTACTTCATAGAAGCAGTGACACATATAAGAAACAAAAACTTTCATGGGGTAACTTGAAAGAAAATTTCTGATCTTAGAAAATGAGTGATCATAAGTTTTGCCTGTATTCTTCTCCTTTGAAATTTATGATCCGGTCACCTTTTCCCACATGTTCATGTTTTAAAGAGCTGTTGCTGCATAATAAACAACCATAGAAAATCTCAGCAGTATACACAATAAAGCATTTATTTCTCACTTATATGTCTGCAGATTGGCTGCAATTCAGCAAATCAAGATTTGGCTTGGTTTGGTTTGAGACTATGGAATGAGTTCAGATCTGCTCCAAATGTCTCTCACTTTTCTGGGATTGGCGAGCTATCTGGAGCATATTCTATTCACTGAGATGGCAAAAGTCCATGAAGATAAACTCAACTTTGCAAGCTCATTTCAATCTCAGTGGTATCTTATTAACTAACACAAGTTGTATGGCCCGGCTCTACAAAGAAGCAGAAAAGTACAGAGGCTGCATGATGCATATTGATGTTATTTGCTTTGATCAAGTCTACTGCGTTTTTCATCCAGATGTACAGAAGAATATAAAAGACTTCTAATGTTTTATTTTAAAAGATGTATTTTATTTATATGTTATATACATAGAACAGTTAATGAAATGTTTTTGAACTCTAACTTGTGAATATCATTGAGGATAACTGAATGGGAAAATCTTGAAGAAAAGAAATTTCAGTGTTTATAATAATCCTTAGTTCAAATTTTGTTTGGATCCTAAAATAATAATAGTATAATGAGACTATTCTCATTGTTTTTTATGACTCTGGGTGTAATTATTCCTAACTTAGGCATAGGTGACAGTTTTATTATTTGATTATGGAATTCCAAATTAATTTTATAACTTCCTTAGTTTTGGTTATATTCCTCTTCTTGTTATAATATAAATAGATTATAATATGCATTATGCAATATGTATACATTGTGTATATACTATGCATTTTCTACTGAGTAATAATAATTGATATAAAATAATTTAATGTACCAATGGAAAAAAATTAATATTTAATTGAAATTTCTCACTCCTTCCATCTTCCACCATTAATGAGACTTTTTGTCCCAGTTAAAAACATTTTTTAAAGACTATTATTTCCAGGTAGAAAAGAAAAATTATGTCAAGAACTAAAGCCATTTTTATGACTTAAGACTTGCTAATAACCTTCATTGAAACTAATATTTTTCTACTACTTATCATTTTTAAAATGTACAATTAGTCCTGGAAAAAACTGAAATCATAGCAAACAAAATATCAAAATGAAATGACTTATTTTGGGGACTCATTTTAAAATGAAAACAATAAACAGATTAAAAGCAAATAATTCTAGCATGATTTATTTGTTTCAAATATATTATTTTAATATAAGAGAGGAGATTCTTGTAGGACAAAGAAAAGATCAGATGAAATTGTTTACATATTCAATTTTTATGTATTATTTTGGAAGACTCAGGAAGAAAGTTAAAGTTTATAATATTAAATGGGGTTATTCTGAAAGGAAGTGTTTATTCCTTTGAAAATCAGAGTGCTACATTGAAATGTACTATATTCTTTTATGGAAATGAATACAATTTGTGTGAAATTGTATTTGTGTTTGGGAAAAAAAGTTAAAAAAAAAACTGAGGTTTCCATTTAAGAGAAATTAAACTGAGCATCTGCAAAAGTTTTCTCCCTTCATTGAAATGAAAAGCTGTGACAATGATCAAGCCTGAATCAGATAGGTTAAGAAATTCTAAGTCCAATCCAGAAAATTGTAAACACTTTATATTACTGGTTATTTGACTAAAGTTTCACAATAGATAAAGGAAAAATAGTGCTTCTAGAGATAAAAAGTAAATCAATCACACATGGAATATAATTTATTTCACATTTTCTGTCTTTGTTGTGACTCATCTCTTCTAGTTTATTTTAGCAAATTAAGTAAAAAGTATATCATGAACCTAGCTTTCTAAAGATTTTACTCAGGAACTCACATGCATTGAGAACAGTGTACTGGAAAATGAATTACTGTTATGACACATTCTTGCAAGAAGTGTGTCACAAAGATAAACAAAGGAGGCTCTAGAGTAGTCAGAGCAGTGCTGCTGTTACGTGATGCTTTTGTTTACTATGGAATATTAGTATATACTCATGCTTACATCACTATGCATGTGTATGCATGCATATAATTTTAATTTATATTATCAAAACAAAATTATTATAATAAAGCTGTGCACATGTATGAAGGGAATAGTACCTTAATACGGTACTGTGAAGATAAACACACAATATTCATGAGAACAGAGAGGGTGTAAGGACACTTTGGAAGTGAGATGCACATGTTTCTGACTTTCTGATGGCGATGCCTTCATGTGTGTCTGCTTACACACAAAGACAGGGAGTTGTGTGCACTCAATATGTGTGATTTTTTAAAATAATTTTCTTTGTTTTATTTAATTAGTTATACATAACAGTAGAATGCATTTATGCACTTTGATATATCATACATAAATGGGGTATAATTTCTCATGTTTCTGATTGTACATGTTGTAGAATGTACATTGGTCATGTAGTCATGTATGTACATAAGGTAATAATGTCTGTTTCATTCTACAATTTTTCCTATCCCCATATCTCCTCCACTCCCTTCACTCCCTTCTAACTAAAGTGACTCTATTCTTCCCTAGTGCTCCCCCCAACCATTGTGAATTAGCGTCCACATATCAGAGAAAAAATTAGGCGTTTAGTTTTTTTGGGGATTGGCTTATTTCACTTAGCATGATATTTTCCAACTACATCCATTTACTGGCAAGTGCCGTAATTTCATTCTTCTTTAAAGCTGAGTAATATTCCATCAAATATATACACCACTTTTTCTTTATCCATTCATCTATGAAAGGACACCTACATTGGTTCCATAGTTAAGCTATTATGAATCAAGCTGCTATAAACATTGATGTGGCTGTGTCACTGTAGTATGCTGATTTTAAGTCCTTTGGGTATAAACTGAGGAATGGGATAGTTAGGTCAAATGGTGGTTCCATTCCAAGTTTTCTGAGGAAAATCCATACTACTTTCTATAGAGGTTGCACCAATTTGCAATGTGCAGGTTTTACACATCAAGAATATCTCCAATAAGACAGCTTTTTTCATAAAATAAAAAAAAAAGAAAAAAAAGCCTAAAAATTTCAGTCTCTTTTTTTATTCTGTAAGTTTCAATCATCATTTAACTGAAATTTAATTTCCTTTTAAAATTAGATGCAAGAAATAAGCCAAACATCACTTTGATACAAGATTTTGGGTAAATTAAATGATTCTCTTTTCCCATATAGGCAGAGTCTCTCTTTAAATTATAGGATAATGTCACACATAACACTCATTCTATAATTAATTAATTAATCATTCATCTGCTCTTTTCCTTCCCCCACTATGTTCCTAGTCCTAATACATGGTAGACATTCAAGAAATATTTGTGGACTAAGGATCCTAAAAGTGAAACTTGCAAATTATGCTATACAAGTAGATTTTAATTTACTTCGGGATACCAGCTCTGCATTATCTATGTAGATGTTCCTAAACATCAACACAATCAAATACTTCATTATATAGAGTTACTATTTGTGCAGATTAACTCTTTCTCCAATAAGAGATGCCAGAAGCCACACAGGCAACTTGGCGTTTTTACATGCTAGATAGAATTGTGCACACGTAGCACCCATTTATACAATAAACTCCAGAGTTTTTCTAGTCCATCTACTATTTCTTTTTAAATTATCACTTTCCTTGCTGGGTGTGGTGGATCATGCCCATAATCTTAGTGGCTCGGGAGGCTGAGGCAGGAGGCTTGTGAGTTCAAAGCCAGTCTCAGCAAAAACGGGGTGCTAAGCAACTCAGTGAGACCCTGTCTCTAAATAAAATCTCAAACAGGGCTGGGAATGTGGCCCAGTGTTCGATGGCCCCTGAGTTCAATTCTCTGTGCCTCCACCCCAAAATCACCTTCCTGCCCACTGAAGAATAAAAAGAGCACTGCTTCTTTTAAAAGGCTAAATACACCAACATTTCTCTTTTTTTCTTCCACCCTTTTGTGGCCTCCTTGATCAGTCTTTCTCCTTGCATTTCTAATCTCTGTATCCTCATGGACTCTTCAGTATTTTCCAGCATTTAATTATGTTATTTTGACATAACCTCAGTAAAAGGCTTTCTGAGCCTCTGTTCTGATCAGATTATTATCCATCATTTTGCTTTCTACTCAACATGAAATCCCCCCTCTTGTCTGCTCCTCCAGTTGCATCTGTTGCCTCCATTTCTACAACCCTCCACTCATTCTCTAACTTGTACAAATGTGGGTTTCTTCAAATCACTTTTCTGAAATTGCTGTCTAAAGAATATTAAATTTCAAGACCTCTTAGTTCTCATTTTCATTAGTTAGGACTTATCAATGGCCTTTCAGTATTAGTTAAGAAAAGCTCACTATCATGTCTAACAAGACTTAAAATTTTGCTGTAGATTAAATACTATAGAATTTTATTCTCATTTATGTAATAGACCCATGGGGATCCAGGTTGGAATTTGAAATTGGAAATGGTAGGTTGTTAAGGGCTTTGAATTTTCAGTCTGGGGCTCAGGTTGAGAACAGCTCTGCCATATCCAATATATATTGTTTTCCAAAAAATGCTGAAATTACTCTAAGAGTTATCATCCAACTGGATAAACACAGAGAATCACAGGTGGGAGATTCACAGGCCAAGGTGGATGTGAGGAGTATCAGTTCGCTCACACTCCACTCTCCATTGAAGAAACACAGGTTTAGAGAGGTAACTGCAAATTCTTACCATATCTTCTTGAAAAAAATCACTTTTCTCCTGGATTCCATGATACTTTCATTTTTTACAACCTTTCTGACTAGTATACTAGATGGTCCTAATCAGCACCGTACTTTTGCTATGTCAGTGTTTAATGAGTTTAATTATACAGTTTCAAATAATATGTATATGTTACATTTGGTCTTGAGCATGAATTTATTTCTTAATGGTATAGAATCCTGTTTCTAATTGATGGCTGCAAATTTCTATTATTTACAATCTCAGGCTGCTAAAATCTAACATGATGAAATACGCATCCATCACCTTTTCCTCCAATATTTTGTTTCTATTTGAGCTAGAGACACAAGAATTATATTATTCTTTACACTTTATCTTACTCCTATATTTAATCTACATTCACAGTGTTTTCTGACACTAACAACAGACAGATATGGATTGCTTTTTACTTGTACTTTTCTAATGATCTCCTAACTGGTGTGCTTTCATTGTTTTCTGATCTGATGGAACTTAGATACTCTTCATGTTTGCTCTTAAATATTATAGATTTGGTTATAGCCTTATTTACCATAAAATTTCAATTTCTCACCATAAGATAACGCTTAAACCTTCAGTCTGATAACTATGCTTCTTTACCTACCTTTCATGATATAGATAAACAGATCACTTTGAGATAAGAACAGGTAAATTAAATGTCATGAATGAAGAAGATATTCTTTTGGCTTTAAAATAAAAAATGATAGTAATAATAATGGCATCTAGAGAGAATTTACTATGTGCGAGCCACTACACTGAGAGCTTTGCATGGAATAACTCATTAATCTTCCATATAGTTTTAAAAAGTTATTCTCCCAGAAACAGGTTTGAAGGTATTTACTTGCAAAAATTTATATAGTTAGGCATTGCTAGAACCTTTTGTATAATTTTGTCTCCAAGATGAAAAAATGACCAAAGAGAACCTGTCTTTGATCTCAATTTGTCTAACAGTGAAAACTTGACTATTAATTATCTTCCCTTACTGTTTTTTCATATAAATATGTTCTGTGGCAGTCAACATTGGAGAGAGCAACTGTGAATGCTGGAGAAGCAAAATGAAGAAAATAAGTTATTGGAATTGGTTTGGTAGCTGAGTATATTTGAAACCAAGGAGGCTGAATGAGATGATATTCCATAGATAACATTCAAGATTTTGAGCAGAAGACAAAAATATTAGAGATGTGTAATTTGGAATATTAGGGTGGTTATAATGTGAAAATGGAATTCAATGAGTAGAGAAAGGAGGAAGGAAGGAAAACAAGTTATTATAAAACCCTAGGGAAAAAGTGAATAATGACATCAGCATCCATTTATATATGATCATAATGTCCACTTCCCATGAAATTCAGGGAAGTCAATTTCTACCTTCTGATAATAAGGTATTATTCTGGCATTAATGTCATGGTCTTCAAAATCAGAGACCACCATTTTCATACCATCCTCATAGTGAACCTTCTCAAGAAAACCATAGCTTCATGGGGAAGCTATGAACCATAGCTTCATTCATTAGTAACCACAATAAAAAATCAAATCATGAATAAAATAATGGTATGATTAAGTCATCAGATTGTATGCTGTGGCTGATCTAAAATTTTTAGTCTGATAAAAATAGCCATGTGTCTATTTTAAACCATAATCTATTCATATATTTCCAATCAATGCAAATACAAATTAATTGTGATTGTCTTAAGTCTGGATTCCTATAATTTGTATGCATGAATTTTCTTATTATCTCAACTGGTGGGATCTTTATAGTGATATGGTGTTTTTATGTGTCTTCAAATTACTTCAGTCTTCATTGTTTTTGTTGTATTACATAAAGAAGTAATTTCAGGGTGGTGTTTAGAATGGCACTTGTAATGAGGGACAGGGATTGAGAATCTATTGTCTGGAATAATCGTCTCCATGGTGAAGAGAAGAGGCTGGGGAAGAAAACGCCACACCTGGGTATGTGCAGACATCTTAGTGACACAGTCATCTCCAGTTGGTGTATTAGCTTCCGTGCCACGTTGAGCTTGTCTCTTTACTGTTCTCTATTGTTAGGAACTTTCAGGTGTGTGCATGGATGTGAGAAGACAGTGTTTTCAGTGCTGAGCTGAACCTCACAGAAGACAAACATAAGACTGATTCATGTCACTGCTCCTCTCTCAAAGGTGTCATCCACGTCTTTCTCTTCCTTTATTTCACAGGTCACTGTACTGACCTCTCACATTGTCCAGCTCCCCACTCTGCCTACAACCCTGATAAATCTAGTAATTACTCCAGTTTGTGAACATTTGCTTTGAGCTGGGTCCTCTGTTAAGCCCTTTGTAGGCATCGTTTTATTTAATCCTCATGACAACCCAGAGGGGTTGATATGATCTGTCCCTGAGGACACTGGAGTTTAGGAAGGCCAACTGCCTGGCTCACAGTCATGCAGTCTTCAGGAACAGAGCTAGGTTCAAGTCCTTTGAGCTGGACCCAAACGCTGAGCTATATTTAAAACTCAACTAGGACTTAAGAATCAGAGATAACATTTCGCAGAATTAAAGACTGAACACGATTGTAAGGAAGAAAAAATGTTTGTGATCTTTCCTTAGGGCCATGTTCCAGGGACGAGGTTGTCTTCAAGACATCTGTGAAGTTAGCCAAGTTTATCCTCCGCTTTTGTGTCGCTTTTCATTGTCTAATCTACTTAGGGTCCTGTGATAGCTAGTGACCCATGCTGCCCTGTGCTTCTTGTGTAGTGGCAAAAAGTGTTATATCAACTTATTTTTCCCAAAGTGTAAGTAACATAAAGATTTATTTCTCTCAGAGAAATTTGTGCTTTGAGATCTCAAAAACAATCACAGGAGTTACTTTGAATGAATTAATTTCATACTGAGATCTTTTGCTTACTCTTACTTTGACAGATGGATAAAAGATGCGATTTAGGTCTGGGTCATGTCCCCTGCTTTTCAAGTCACCCCTCTAGGTGATCAGAACTTACACTGCGTGACAGCCAGGCTTCCTCATTTCTCCCTTATGGAAACTGTGCTTCTTGGTCAGTTTTATTTTGCTTTTCACTACCATTGTTATGATGTAATAATTGTACCGGCTTCAAGTTTCATAGGAACCACAGAGATACTTAGTGGGTGACTGTTCGATTAATAAAAAATTACTTAATTCACTGTTCATTAGGAAATAACAATCTACTGAAGATTTGTCAAAATAATAAAATACAAATATGCATTTGGCAGCAGTTTAATTTGTTTAGAATTTATTGTCTACAAGATCTTGAGGTTTGTGGATGGAATAATTTTTATAAAACCAAAATACTATTCCCTGTTTATGTTTGTGTCTAGCTATATTTGAGTCAAGGTATATAATTTTATTATTGATGCCTTAAGAATTCAGTGAGAAAAAGAACTTACTGAGATGCAAGCTGTACATGCTAAAGCTAGGTATCAGTGAAATAAATGATACAAGCCATATTTTCTTGGTAATGGATGCCTTGCTAGGTGAAGAGATTAATGTAGCTTCAGTTTTGTCATGGTGATAATCTAGTTGTGTCTGTATTTACAAGTAGAAAGAGGAAATGAAAGGAAATCACTATCTTATATTTTAAAGATGTGTCAGTTGTGTTTTGTGCTGATGAGAGGAAATGAATCCCCATCTGATTAAAAGAACAACTTTTGATTCCTTAGAATAAGTCTTGAAAAGAGCCAATGTTATTTAAAAACATCAACACAAAATGCAAACCATAAACTGCCTCTGTAGCTATATTTTTGATTAAGTAAAGTACATATCATATCACATCTTAACCAATGGGAATGCAGAAGTCTAACAGGGGCAAGTGATCACTCCACTCAACCTATCAGATCAAGTGCCTGGTTCCATGTCAGTCATTGTATATAAAAGCACTGTCAGTAACTGACAATGTCACATGATCAATGAATCTGAGTCTGCAAAGAAAAATCAAGGTTTGCTTTTAAGACTTATATGGAGGAAAAAAAAAAAAAACACATTTTTTTGGCAGCAAATGTTAGGCCCACTGGCAATGAATCTGATTCCTTCCTTGGTGGAAATATAATTGGTTCAGGAAAAATGTGATTAGGTTTTGTCCCTCTAGAAATCACAGGGTATTGAACTTTTTCAATTCAGTCTTTATAGGAGACTTACACAAATCTGAGAGACCCTGTAGCCATGGGCATGCAGTTTCTAGCCACAGGTATAGCTGACATAGAAGCTGTGTCCAGAGTCTGAGCCTGTCAAATGCATGCTGCCATTTGAGAAGCTTCTGTGATTAGCAAGTAGTAGGTTGTTCTTCGGGAGAAGCTGGATGGCATTGGTAGGCTGGGCAAGAACACAGATCCACACGAAGCTGGGCAAGAAGAGAAGACTTGATACAGGACCTCGGTCTCAGCAGGGTAGTCTGTGGTTGGTAGTCTGAATAAAAAACAACAAATTAGCAGAAGCTCCCTGATGATATTAGCCTAACTATTTTGAAATCAATGTACTGAACTTATACACATAGGTTGATTTGTGTTAGAAATATTTTTTCCAGAGCTAAAAGGTTCTGAATTTCACAGTTTGGGAGAGGAGAAGACATTCTCTGGGCTATTTCCATTCTCCAGGGAGCACTTTCCTGAGGTGATGAGGGTTGCGTTTATGTCAGCCTACCTGTTTATTCCATACACTCCATGATGATCGATTGCAAATGTTACCTGACATTGAACTGTCCATTTGTCCTTTCTAGCTGTGCAGCTGCCTACAAGAGATAAAGTGTACATAGATGCTGGATCCAAAGATCAGGTGATAATGACCTCATTAATTTAAAGTGTGACATTTAAACTCCAGGTTCTTTCAAAATGTGGATGCCTTCCATGATATCCCTTAACTAATTCTATGCTTTCTCCCTGTGTGTCTCTTCGTCTACACCGAAGAGGCCATTGCCTTTTTTCTGTACGTTATTACTCAACCCCAAAATGACAAGGCACACAGCTTCAATTCTATGCCTTCATTTCTTCCTGGGAACGGAGTCCTGTATACCCTGACATCTTCCTGTCCTTCACAGAGGTCTCATGTCTAGTGCACCTTTATGTGGGTCAGCTATTAGACACCCGAGTAAAAGAGCAACAATAGACTGTCAGTATCAAAGCCTGAGACCGAAAAAAAAAAAAAGTGGACTCAGTGCAGAAGAGAAAGAAAAGCTGTTCTTTTCTTTTAATAGTCACTTAATATTTTTACACTTGGATTTCAATGCCTTTTACACTCCAATTCCTTAGGTTCAGTCTAAGACAGGCCCACCGGTTACTTTCAGATAATGAATTGTTTCTAAGTCATCTTAACCCTTGATCAATGTGTTTAATATAATGTAATCAATACTCGGAACTTCAGTCAAAGTTCTTCTGTTCCACTAACTTGGATCAACTACCAGCAGCAGGGACTCTGCAGCAAAAAACAGCTGCTCTTACCTACCATGGAATGGTGTCTTGCAAATCTGGATTTCTGAAGCCTGTAGAAATGAAAGGCTAGGGGCCTATAAAGTTCCAACAAAAACACCATAGATTTTGCTTTGATTACCCTGACCTCCATGGGTGTTTTAAGCCAACTCTTGCATGTAGGCACTTTTGTGCAGTTTTCAGATTTGCTACTCACTGGAGTTACTCAATTTCTGTTTTTAAAATCTAATTGTGCCCTCCTCCTGACCTTGAAAGCCCACCTCCATTCAGATTCTCAGGAGTCCCATTGGCATAATAGAACAAGTGTCTTTTATGAGACAAATACGTATGCTTGGCCTGTTAGTGGAAGTGCAATTACTCCCCAAAGTTCAGGCCTCCATTCTGGTGCTACCAGTCATTACAGCCAAGCTCCTACTCTTCTCATTCTCAAATTATTAAATTTTAAAAGTGTGTCACTTCATATATGGCATCAAGTTCTAAGTGACATCCTTGAGTTTCCTTTCCTTGTTCTGAAATAACAGGGAACATCAGGGACAAGTTAAGTGATGGAGTACTCTGGTAGAACATTGCAAAGACAGTCTACTTTCAGTCTCCAACTTTTCTTTTTGCCTCATAAACTTACTTGGTTGGCTGGAGGTGAGTCGTCAAATAAAATGTGTTTTAGTCTGTTTCCTCTGCTTTAACAAAATACTGGAGACTGGATGATTATAAAGAATAAAAATATATGTCTTACAGTTCAGGATGCTGGAAATTCTAAGGTCAAGGTAACAGTAGATTTAATATCAGGCAAGGGATGTTCTCACCCTCCAACAAAACACCTTCTTGCTGCATCTTTATATGATAAAAGCGGGGGAATGGATAAAATGCTCTATTCTCACATGGCAGAAGAAATGAAAGGGGTGAAAGAGACCAGACAGTTCTCTGAAGCCTCATTTATAAGGGCAGTAATATCACTTTGTAGGGACAGAACCCTCATGACCTATTCGCCTCCTAACGGCCCCAATTTTTATACTATCACCTTCTTGTTTAAGTTTCAACATACAAATGTTGGATGAATACATATATTCAAAATGTAGCACCATGTAAAATTGATCTTTTTCTCCACTCTTTTGCAAAGGTAGTCTGTCAATTTACTTGGGATGTTGTTGAGAGCTATGAAGGAGTGAAGGCAACAAAATATTTGAGGAAAATAGCAGCAGAAGTTAGCAAAAAGAAAAGGTACGTGGGCTAGAAAAGACACATGATCATTTCTTGAAATTTACTTGATAATGATCTGTTTCAGGGACACTTTTCAAGACCAGAAGCCCATTGCACCCATGTTTTCCTTGGTTCCTGCTAAACGGGTGGCATTGTAGGAGCACTCCCCATACCTTCAACTCCTCCCCTCCCTCTTACCCCATTTTATGCTGATGGACTGTGTGCCTGACACAGAGCGGTATCCCATTGGTGGTGACCTCGGGGCCATGATTGGTCTGAGGACCTTACATAAGCTGTTGTACTTTCTAGAATAAATGGGTTCTGCATCTCGCGCAGGCAGAGCAGTCTTACCAGCCCCCAGAGTCTGGGTGAAGTGACTCTGCCACCAACCACCCCATACCTCGTTCCCACGGGACCCACTTTGTCCTTCCTGAGGACCCCTTTTCATCCCCTGGGACCCCAACTCATCAGCAAACCCACTCAGGGCACGACATAAAACAACATGGCATCATAAAGATATTTTCTCACCACCTGAAGCAGACACACCCATGCTGTTGTGTACTACTTAGCAGCCACTTCTATTGACTCAGGATTCAAAAGTCCCAAGGATCCAAGATGCCTAAAAATCTAGCTGCTTCAGAGAAGCTCATTCTAAAGGGTCTGTCAATTAGCATTTCATGTATGCATGTGTGTACATATATGTGTGTGTATAAATATGTAAAATATATATCAGTACAGGTTATTAGGGAGAAGCTGCATATCCTTTTTCCTAATAGTGTGTATTATTGGAAGAGAGGGAAAAACAAAGGTCCCATGTCTCTGGGATGGGAACGATTTGGAAAAGGCCTCAAGTTCTGCATTAGGGGGTAAGGAAAGGAGAATAGAGCCCCAAGAAGGGAGTTTGGATCTTAGAAAATAGATGTGGTCTTTATACATTCATTTATCAATCAATGATGACATTATACTTTTTGTATATAATTTAGACTGTAAATATATTTAGGAAAAAATATTTGAAATCTTTCAAAGGTATCTTCCCTTCTCCTTTTGCAGATGAGGAAGATTTAAAAAGTAAGCACTCCCCTGCTGCTAGATGTTGTTATTCCTAATGTGAGGTTTTCTCTGTGACTATATCAAGATCCAAATGAGTTAAAATTAATAAAAATATAAATATATATTGCATATTAGTTATACATTCAGGTCTGTAGTTGATTTTGTGTTTATTTCACTAAGTGCTGTGATTTCTATCTTTATGTCTCTTCTCAAGGTAAAATAGCACATTTACACATTTAGAATGTTCATATTCTCTAGTTCCTTTTGCAGTTATGGAACTATTGATGTAGAAGAACCCAATGTTGTTCAGACACTGAACCATCCATAAGTGTCAGAGGAATGTTCACTTCTCTATCTTATAGCTTAGAAAGCCCTACATGATCATGTAGTCTTTTTGGCTCCAGTGATTCCTGTGCCTGTAAGCTTAGAGTACAAAGAGAAGAGAAGTCATTAGATCAAGATCAGTCAGGTCATAAGGCCTGACTATGTGTGCTCTTTAGTCAAACAGATAAGTCATTTCTTTCTTACTGAGGGGAGGGAATGAGGGAATGGAAAATTCCAGGAATGCTTCCACCTGTAAATTTATTTTCTGGGGACTGTAAGGGAAATAAATGCATTTCCCTCTGTGGAAATATGGTAAGTTTAAATGAGTTTCCTCCGCAATGGAAAGAGCACTCAATTCACTCACAAAATTTGAATGTGAACACAAATCAGATACTTATTAGTTTTGCCCTGGGCAAATTATTTATATTTTAGGCTTTTGTATTCTCATAAGAAAAATGAAAATAATTCTGACCTTCATAGAGTTTTTGTGGAAATTACAATAGAGAAGCATTGGTGCAATGAAGGGCACTCAATAAACGGCAGAAAATATTGTATTTATTATCATAAGGATGATCTCTTTAAGCCTCAGTTTCTTATCAGTGAAGTGAGAATAGGCATAATATACGTATTGCATGAGACTGTTGAGAAATTATATAAGACAGCATGTCTGATACGAAAGTGCCTGACACTCAATAAGATTTTAATTTTAATATCCTTGTTTAAAGTCAAAGAAAGACCAAAGGCCAGAATATGTTTTCTGCAATCCTAACCTTCCTCTTGGGGCTCTACCCTTCTGTTCTTTAGCCTCCAGTGTGAGATCTGCTAACCTCCCTACCTTTTGCCCACCCCAGAGCTGTGTGACCTCTGTCCTTCACATGCACCTTGCCCCTCATAATAGGTACTGATTTTGTGTGTGTATACACACACATGGACATACATGTGTGGCATTATATAACATGTGTAATATTTCATATACATAATAACCTCTATGGTTTGGATGTTGAATGTCCTCCAAAGGCCTATGTGTTAAAGGCTAGGTCTCCAGCCAGTGGCATCATTGGGAGGTGGCAGAACCTTTAAGAAATGGGGCCTAGGAAGAAAGTTAGGTTATTAAGAGATCTGCCCTTGAAGGGGATATTGGGATCATGGACACTTTTCTTTTTCTTTGTTTCCTGGGTTGCCATGAGGTAAGCAGACCTCTCCCACCAAATGCTCCCTACTGTGGTATACTCTGCTGCCACAGATCCAAAGCAACAGGATCAAGCAACTATGCACTGAAATCCTTAAAATTGTGAGCCACAATAAACTCTTTCCCTTACTAAGTTGATTATGTTAGGCATTATGGTTTGGATGTGAAGTGTTCTCCAAAATCTCGTGTGTGAGACAATGCAAGAGGCTTTAGAGGAGAAATGATTGGATTATGAGAGTCTTGACCCAATCAGTGAATTAATTTCCTGCTGAGATTAATTGAGTGGTAACTGAAGGCAAGTAGGGTGTGGCTGGAGGATGTGGTTCCCTGGGGGCATGCCTTCAGGGTATGTATTTTGTACCTGGAGAGTGAAGATCTCTCTCTGCTTTCTGATCATCAAATAAGCTGCTTCCCTCTGCCACACTTCTGCCATGATGTTCTGCCTTACCGTATGCCCCAATGAATGGAGCCGGCTATCTAAGACTGTGAGCCCCCAAATAAACTTTTATCTCCTCTAAAATTGTTCTGGCTGGTCTTTTAGTCACAGTGTCAAAAATGCTGACTAGGCATTTTGTCACAATGACAAAGCTAACACATGTCCATTATAGGAATTTAAGTACATGCTTATTTCACATGATAATACTTCAGCTGTAAACTCTAAATTTCTATTCCTTTTTTATAAAAAAAAATTCTGTGATTAGAAAATATGTAGAAGAAGCTATTTAGAAGTCATTTAAAAAACAAAATATATCATAAAATACATGTAGAATAATAAAACTATAAAGACTTCAACTTATAAAACAATATGTGGAAGAGGTTTGAGAAATTCTGAGGTCATTTTTAGTTTCTCTAAAATTATATAATATGGGCTAACATCTATGTCACTTACACATGAAGCAAATCTGACTGGCACTTGGGCTATTGAAGATGAGCTCTCTAGGATTATTATATATGCTCACTTACAGACTACCGGTACAGGGCCCTAAAGTCATTTTCAGTCTTGGGAAGAGCAGAGAAATTCCTGGGGTGAGGCCTGAGGAGCTATGAATTTGAACTCCCTTCCTGTATCTAAAAGCAAGAGTAGAGTTGACAAAAGTGTAAAAAGGCACATGTTGACAGCTGGATATGGAACCAGCGGCATTTGATTTGAAATGTTTTGTTCAAGGCTATTTGTATTGTGTCTTCGTAAATCTCATTTAGCTACGTCTCAGCAAATGTGAAGACTAAAATCCAAGCAAGCAAATTGGCATCTCTGTTCATCATCAAAATTTGGAATTATATCTTGAAGCAGAAAAAGAGTATTTTTGAAAATGCTTGAAATGTTGTCACAGTGCATCCAGGGTAAAGCTCCACATGCATTCTTTCAGGGCTTATTGTGTCCACTGTTAGTGAAATGAGGGAAAACTGAATTCAAACATGTGTAAACTGTCTTCTATTGTGCAGATTCTTGTTTCCAAGCATTTATTTTTAATGTGAGGGTTTGTTAGAACAGCTCTAAAGTGACTTCCTAGTGGAGAGGAGAGGCTTAAATTCCCAAAGGCTAGGACATCAGAGTTTACATTGTAAATGCTTACTTCATTGTTGAGAAGTAAAGTTAACAGAAAGGATAATAGAAGTCAAGCTCATCAGCAATTCTAAAATAAAAATAGTATTATCAACTAAGTGCTTATTTACTAAGTGCTTGGGAATATTCAAACACTTGACCATGGATTTACTAATTTTAATTTATAACAAAATGATAAAGATGATATATCATACTGGGATGTGCCTCACTCTTGGGAGGTTATTCTTGGACTCCATACAAATCTCCCATTCGACACGAGTATACACTCTTGACAGATTTCAGAGGCTGTTGGACATGAATTCACATGCCCATTTCCACCTGCAGTTCTGCAAGAATTCTTCTCAATTCCGTCCTGAATAAAGAAGGGAAAACAAGAGAAACTACAGATTTGCCCAAGGATTTTGAACCCTTCGTGGATGTTTTAGTCAGCCTTTTTGTTGCTGTGACTAAATGACCTAACCAGAACAATTTTAAAGGAGGAAAAGTTTATTTGAGGGCTTAAGGTTTCAGAGGTCTTAGTCCATAGAAGGCTGGCTCCATTCCTTGGGGCTCCAGGTGATGCAGAACATCATGGCCAGAGAGGGTGGCAGAAGGAAGCAGCTCGCATTATGGTGATCAGAAAGCAGAGAGAGAAACTCCACTCCACAGATACAAATATATACCCAAAGCTATGCCTAATTGTCACCTCCTTCAGCCACACCCTTCCACTTCAGTTAATCCCTTGGGGGATTAACTCACTGATTAGGCTAAGGCTATAATCCAATCATTTCTCCTCTAAACCTTCTTGTATTGTCCCACATGTGAGCTTTCGGGGGACACCACATCTAAACTATAACAGTGGATAAAAGGGAACCATACAAAGTGTACAAAACATCTCTTCTCATTTCCCTTTCTTGCCCTTTACTATGACAAAGATTCATTCCTTGTTGGTCTTGCCTTTTGCTATGTCTGAATTCCCTACAGAAGACCTGTAGCTTTTCTGGTTTTCTTCATCTGCCTTTCCTCCCAAGCTTGACAAAAATTTGAGGTAATTGGAAATAGTTTCTGCTCTCGGGAAATTTTGTTTTTTCTTAGTCTAGAGTCCTACATGGTTAGTGTGCTTGTCACCTAATTGGGCAAAGGTTAGTAAAGATTTTCTGTTTTTATTTGTGTTGTTGTTCAGTGTTCTCAACCGGATTCCAGGGCAGGATGAAGTTAAAAAAAATTCCCAAATTTTCAATATTTTTGTTTATTTTGTTTTGTTCTCAGGGCTAAACTTTCTAAATCTAATGGTAAGAACTGTGCCTTTCTTTCTAGGGGTGGAAGCTCCTGGAGAGCAGAGACCACCAGAAGTGTTCATCCGGGAATGAGTTCACACATTTGATTTTCCCTACCTGTTCCAACAACTTATTTTCGGTATAGTCAGTGACGAATATTCAAAGACAGAATATTTGCTGTGATGGTATTAAAAATATTTTTTTTCTTCCTCAGTATTGAGAAATCCTGCAAATTGAGTATTTCTCTCCACTTACTGTTAGCAACTTTTGTATCTAACATTAACTCATATTTCATATGGTAAAAATGGAATTCTCATATTCACTGAACTCCCTGGTCTCCACAGACAAATTAAGCCAGCTGCATTTTTTTCATGCCCATCTTGTGAGACAAACATCTTGTGTTTGGCTAAAGCAAAACCCAAGGAGTTACCTTGAGTGCTGCTATTGGATCATTTTCTGTGGTGGGTTAAGTATCATGAAGTGCATCCCAGGTAATTGGTTCTATTAATGATGCATAAATGCAGAGTTTAACAAAATTCCCTAGTTTCTCATCATTGCACTGAGAAGCACACAGTGCCACAATGTTGCTGGCACCCACTTTGGGACAGTTATCCTCTGAGTCCTTCAATTAAGCCAGAACAAGGATTTTTTTAAGAAACCTGTCTGCTATTAACTTCAGCTTGTTGGATTTGGACTTCTGGAGAAGGTGCATTTGGGTACAGTTCTTCCAACTACTAATGATTCCCCAGTCTCAGGCTAGCACAGAGCTAAGCAAACCTGGGTTTTAGTAGTAATGGACCACCCAGTCTCACTTCTTTTCCCATGTTGGGGGTTTGACTCAGCATGAAGTAACTGTACTGAAACATAACTGTTAGCTAGGAGAGTTTAACATTGGTGTCTGCCCTTAGGTTGTATTATGGACAGTTGGCATTATGCTAGCCAATATAAAATACACATATGAGTAAGTATGCCTGAGTAATGTAGTATTTCCTATTCCTCTTACTTTCACTTATTGATTGATTGATTGTACTGAGGTCTGAACTCAGGAGTGCTTTACCACTGAGCTACATTCCCAGCCCTTATTTTTTATTTTGTGACAGGTCTTACTAAGTTGCTAAGGCTGGCCCTGAAGTTGCAATCCTTCTGCTTTAGCCTCCTGGAATAGCTGAGGTTACAGTTGTGCACTACTGTACCTGGATTATTTGTACTTTTTAAGAAAGTCTTTTTCTGTTTTAAATTACATTTATTAATACTGACTTTTAGCTACAAAGTAAATATTGGAATATGCACATTTTCAAACAGAATAGCTTAAGATTCGAACGTACTATTTTTGATTCTGCAAAATAAAAAAATACTCAAGCAATGACTGAATCTATATGAAAGGGGTTTTCTGAACAAATTTGTAAAACTAAACAGTCCATTTCACTTCTCTGCCTGTATTTTACTTTATGTAATTTTTGTTATTTTATTTTATTTTTGTTTTCTTTGTCAAGTTGTATTCTTCTTAGCTATTTTAAGTCATTTTTGGAGGAAGACAATCTATAAGTGAAAAACACGAATAAGCATATGTGTGCATACGAAGTTGAAGAGTAGCTTTTGAATTCCTGAGAGAATAAGTTTTCAAGTCCATTAGAAATTTAAGAAGTTCCCATATTTATAAAAACAAACAAATAAATATGTGTAAACATACTCCAGATTGCTTCCAAATAACAGTCATTAAATTGCCTATTAACTGTTGGGTTAGGAAGGGGGAGAAAGAATCAGATGGTGTGTGAACTAGGAAGGACGAGTATATGGTTACGCTTGCTTGTCTCCCAGAAGAAAGGGACTACTGTGAGTGAATATAGTTGGATGCTTCTTGAGGAATTATAAGCATGTTTTCCTAGGGGTTCTGGCTTCTAGAAAATCATTGGCTGTGGGTGGGGGCTGCTGTATGCATTAATCCAAAGATTTACTCCTGTTGACACCAATTCTTCCGGAAGCTCTGGCTCCTCACTGAACTGCTTATAACCTACTACACCATGCTCTACTTCATATCAAATCTATTAAATTCTATTGTAGTAATGTTACTCATAGTGTTGTTTCATCTCCCCTTGCCCCAAGCTTTCCATTGTTCTTATTTATTTATTCTAATTTTTTACATGAAATTGAATGCATGAAATTGAATGCATCTTGATTCACTGTACACAAATGGAGCACAGATTTTCACTTCTCTGGTTGTACACAATATAGAGTTACACCATATGTGCAGTCCTGCATGAACCTGGGCATGGTTGTCCATTGCATTCTACTATCTTTCCACACTCATGTTCCATCCTCTCCTTTCCTTCCTCTTTGACCAAAGTTCCTACATTCTTCCCATGCCTCTTTCCACATTATGGATCAGTATCCACTTACCAGGGAGAACATTTGGCCTTTGGTTTTTTGAGATTGGCTTACTTCACTTAGCATGATGCTCTCTGACACCATTCATTTCTCTGCAAATGCCATAACTTTATTCTCTTTTAATGCTGAGTAATATTCCATTGTGCATATATCCCACGGTTTCTTTTTTCATTCATCTACTGAAGAGCATCTAAATTGGTTCCACACTTAAGCTATTGTGAATTGAGCTACTATAAACATTGAAGTGGCTGTGTCACTGTAGTATGCTGTTTTTAAGTCCTTTGGGTATAGGCAGAATCAATATCATCAAAATGGCCATACTACCCAAAGCACTATGCAGATTCAATGTGATTCCAATTAAAGTCCCAGGATCATTTCTTATAGAAATAGAAAAAGCAATCATGAAATTCATTTGGAAAAATAAGAGACCCAGAAATAGCCAAAGAAATCCTTAGCAAGAAGAGTGAAGAAGGAGTCATCACAACCCCAGACTTTAAACTATACTACAAAGCTATAGTAACAAAAACAGCATGGTATTGGCACCAAAATAGACATGTAGATCAATGGTATAGAATAAACACAGACAAATCCACATAAATACAGTTATCTCATACTAGACAAAGGTGCCAAAAACATACATTGGAGAAAAGAGAGCCTCTTCAACAAATGGTGCTGGGAAAAATGGCAATCCATATGCAGCAAAATGAAACTAAACCCTTATCTCTCACCATACACAAAACTCAACTCAAAGTGGATCAAGGACTTAGGAATTAGACCAGAAACCCAAATTGAAGAAAAAGTAGGCCCAAATCTTCATCATGTCGGATTAGGCCCTGACTTCCTTAACAAGACCCTAAAGCACAAGAAATAAAAGTAAGAATCAATAAATGGGATGAATTCAAACTAAAAACTTCTCAGCAAAAGAAACAATCAGTGAGGTGAACAGAGAGCCTACATTTTGGGAGAAAATTTTTTCCACACACAACATGAACTGATCTCCAGGATATATAAAGAACTCAAAAACCCTAACACCAAAAAACAAAACAAAACAAAACAAAACAAAAAAAACAACCCAATCAATAAATGGGCTAAGGAGCTGAGCAGATACTTCTGAGAAGAAAATATACAATCGATCAACAAATATATGAAAAGATGTTCAACATCTTTAGCCATTAGAGAAATGCAAATCAAAACTACTGTAAGATTTCATCTCACACCAGTCAGAATGGCAGTTATCAAGAACACAAACAACAATGTTGGCGAGGATGTGGAGGAAAAGACACACTCAGGCACTGCTTCTGGGACTGAAAATTGGTGCAACAAATCTGGGAAGCAGTATGGAGATTCCTTAGAAAACTTGAAATAGAACAACCATTTGACCCAGCTATTCTACTCCTCGGTCTTTTTTTCTTTAAAGAGAGAAAGTAAATATTTTCATTGTAAGGTACACAGTCTCTGTCAGCATTACTCAAGTCTCCTGTTGTGCAAAAGTAACTATAATATAAACAAATACTTGTAGATAGTACATAATCAATTGAGTAGGACTATGTTCCAATAAAACTTTATTTACAAAAGTAGGTAATGTGGGCCAGACATTTTTTTTTACATTTGCAAACATGTACTTTAGAAAATTGTAACCTCAGTCATTAAATTGCTTTCATTTTTGAGCTACACCAATCAATGACAGGGAGCAGAGATGAACTATCCCACTAATTCTTGCCTAAATGTCAGACTTGTGAGGAAAATAATGCTTTTAGTTATATTAAGATACCGATTTTGGGGTTATTTTTACATTTATTAATACTTGACTGGTATAGTGTTAAAGTCAGTCTTTTTCAAATACTAGTTAATTCCTCTATATTTGAAATATTTCTATACATCTATATTATGTCAGGTAAAATTTGTTATCTGAGCATCATATAAATCATAACATTTCAATTTTAATGATGATTTACAATATTAACCTGTATGATATGTATCAAATATAATCATATAACAAGTATGGATGACAAGTTACAGCCTCGGCTACTTAGCTTCAAAATAAAACGTTTACAGACATTCAAAGTAGAGTCGCAATAAGGCAATTTAGGATATTATAACATTGTATGCAATTTTTCTAGAGAAAAAATACCTGCATAATATCCTAGCCTATGAGAAAAGAAAAACAATACACTCATTTACAGTCCAATGTAGAAAAATTGAAATAGTTCTCCAGAAGTTTCAGACCTCAGGCAAAACTTTTTGATGAAATACACACTTATATTAGGAAAGTATATATACCTTTTGTTAAGCTTATAAATAGACCAATGTATTTTCCCTATAGAGCACATGTAAAGAAAAGTGCAATTTTGAGTTTTATATGAAAGTTTTTCTCATATTTTTAGTTTTATTTTTCCTATCTTTAGAAATAATAATGTGGTTATTTTAGTTTATTCAATGAATTAGTGGTACTAGTTTAAGAAATTTCATGCTTTTAAAATTCATTTTTACATATGACACAGAATTTCTGAGAATTCATTTTTATGTGCACATCCTTCAATTTTCAACCAAATGTAATGTGAATTTTGCAGATTATTGGTCACATTTCAAAACTTGAAAACACTCAAAACAATTTGCTTTATATGGTGTTCCATAATATAGAAGACTTCGCTTCTACCATGTATGTCATTAATGAGGTAAAAGCCTTGGTGTAAATGTTCTAGACACACATTATTTCTTCCAAATAGGGACAAATATTAATATGTGACCTTCGAATCTTCTGTCTAAAAAAAAATTAATGGCAAGTGATTTGGTTTATAAATTGTGAGTAATCAGAAAATCAGAAAAAAATCGCTCAGACAAAAATGTCACTATAAATGACAAGAATCTTGAGGTTTTTTAAACCAAAATAGACATACTGTGAAGAGGAATAAAATAAAGGTGGCGTTATTTGCAAATATACACATTTTTTTTTCTTTTTTTAAATTCTATTCTTTTGGGGGATGGGCTAGGGAATTAGTAGGAAATAATACAAAGAATGCTAAACATTAAATATTTAATATAACAGATTTTTAAAAAATATCTGAGCACTGTACACATTTTGTTTGCACCATCATAAAGAGATGCATGTTTCTCAAATTCTTTGAAAATTCAAAAAACATGGGAAATTGTTTCAGGGTAACCCTTTTAGTGTGGGTCAAATATGCATTAAACAGACAGTTTAAGCAAAATCTTTTGAGATCTCACCTCTTTTAGTTTTCTTCAAGCGTCACCTTCATGGTTGTCTGTTCTCCTGCTGGAGGTTTCTGTGTTTAAGAGGAAAGGTACTAACATGATACAGGATTTTTTGAAGTGCCTCGTTCTGCTGCTGTTGCCTTTGTTTCAGGGGAGCTGCCAGCTGCCTTTTAGTTCTGTGATAGCTTAGAAAAACCTGCTTTGTAAGCATGTTAATTTTCTTCCCTTAAGAAAAAGCTTGCTAATCTCATGAGGTATTGCAAACTTTAAATTGAAGTAAATAGAAAAATTGCTAAGCAGAAAAAAAATGTACCATGGAGCTTCTGAGAAGTGGGAACACATCTGCCACATAATAGAATATGACATCCTTCAGCTCATTGTTTCCTGAGGGTGTGGAAAAAATGCTTACTGTTTAGCTGGCATCTGGTTTGGAGTACCATCAGGTAAAGGTGTAATTACTGATCTCTGTGTTACTTGACCTGTGGGTTATGTAGAAGTGGTCTAGTCAGTCCCTCCCTCCTTTTTCTCTATAGAAATTACTCTTCCAAAAGACATCTTTAGACTAACAAGGCCTGTTCTATTATTGTTTTCTTGTGTTTGAAGATTCATTATTTTCCTTTAATAGTCACATAGACAATAGTGAATCATTCAAGACCAGACCTGAGTTTTAAAAATGCTCTTCTTTTCACAATGATCATGCCAATGAGGTGACATAGATGTAAAAGTGTGTAAGTGAACTATGGGAATTATGCACTGTTGGGGGCCATTTGGAGTATTCTAAGCAGAAAAAAAAATCCTTCCTGACACAAAGATGCATTTTCAAAGGTGTAACAAAATATTAAATTTGGAAGTTATTGTTTTACGCCATTAAATTTTGGAGCAGTCTGTGTACAGCAATAGAGAATACATAACATAATTTCTCTGTCATGCTCAGTAAATCATATCATCACTACCCCATGAAATAAAGTGCAGAGCATAAGTATGTTTCATTACTCATTCTGTGTTGAGGTCTTCCTTTTATTTCCTCACAACTTGGAAAACCACTCAGCACATTGGATCTTCCACATACTCCACATGGGGTTTACTGTTCAACATCACTAAGGCTGTAAAACTGACTTGATTGTATTGCAAGATCATTTTGATATTTAATCCAGAATTCATACACATATAGACATGACAATACATTATTAGAAATGTAATGAAAATAATCCTCAAATCTCTTCTGTGTGTAGATTAAAGTCACTTTCCCAAAGGGTGGAATGAAAAGATGATGTGCTTCTAAATTCCTAACCTTCAGCACGGCATGCACATTTCATTTGCCCAAGAAAGTCACATGGTCAAACTTATCATCAATGAAGTGAGACAATCTCCCAATAAAGAAAAGCCCAGGACCAGACCTATTCTCAGCCAAGTTCTATCAGACTTTAAAGAAGAACTAATACCAATTCTCCTCAAGTTATTCCAAGAAATAGAAATCTTCCAACTCATTCTATGAAGTTAGTATCATCCTGATGCCAAAACAAGACAAATTATACATCAAGGAATGAAAGCATCAGACCTAAAATCCTGATGAATATAGATGCAAAAATTTTTAATACTGGTAAATCACATACAAAAACATATTAAAAAGATAGTGCACCATGATCAAGTGGGGTTCATCCCAGGGATGCAAGGTTGATTCAGCATATTGAAATCAATAAACATAATTTGTCACATCAATAGACCCAAAGATAAGAAACACATGATTATCTCAATAGACGCAGAAAAGGCATTTGACAAAATACAGCATCCACTCATGTTCAAAACACTGGAAAAACTAGAGATAGCAGGAATATATCTCAACATTGTGAAAGGTATATATGGTAAGCCCAAGGTCATATCATTCTAAATGGAGAATAACTGAAAACATTACCTCTAATAACTGGAACAAGACAGGGATATCCACTTCTATTCAACATAGTCCTTGAAATAGGAAAAGAAGAACTCAAAATATCCCTATTTGCTGATGACCTGATTCTATACTTAGAAGACCCAAAAAGCTCCACCAGAAAACTTCTAGAACTCATAAATAAATTCGCCAAAGTAGCAGGATACAGAACACCTAGAAATCAATTGCATTCCTATACTCCAATGATGAATCAGCTGAAAGAGTGATTAGGAAAATCATCTTAGTCACAATAGCCTCAAAAAAAATCTAACAAAAGAGGTGAAGGGTATCCACAATGAAAACTGCAGAACACTAAATAAATTAAATAAGACTTTAGAAGATGGAGAAACCTCCCATGTTGTTGTGTAGGCAGAATGAATATTGTCACAATGGTCATACACCGAAGGTGCTATACAGATTCAATGCAATTCCAATCAAGATTCCTATGGTGTTATTCATAGAAATAGAAAAATAAATCACAAAATTCATCTGGAAAAATAAGAGGGCTAGAATATTCAAAGCAATCCTTAGCAAGAAAAGTGAAAAAAGTGAAGCAGGAGGCATCACAGTACCAACCTTCAAAGTATGTTATAGAGCTATAACAAAATCAGCATAGTATTGGCACCAAAACAGACCAATGGTACAGAATAGAAGACACAGAGACAAACTCACATAAATATTGTTATCTCATACTGGACAAAGGTGCCATAAACATACATTGGAGAAAAAATAACCTCTTCAACAAGTGGTGCTGGGAAAACTGGAAATCCATATGTAGCAGAATAAACTTTAACCCATATCTCTCACCCTGCATAAAGTTTAGCTCAAAGTGTTCCAAGTACCTAGGCATTAGATCAGAAACCTTTCATCTACTAGAAGAATGTGTAGACTCAACTCTCCATCATGTTGACTTAGAAACTGACTGCCTCAATAACATTCCTAAAGCACAAGCAGTAAAACCAAAAATCAGTAAATGGGATAGTACCAAACTCAAAAGATTATTCACAACAAAGGAAACAATTAAGAGTGTGAAGAGACTCTACAAAATGGGAGAAATCTTTGCTACCTAAATCTTAGATAGGGTGTTAATCTCCAGGATGTTTAAAGAACTCAAAAGGATATCCAAGATGGTGGCCTAGAGGGAGGCTGCTTCCTTGTCTCTTCATGACCTGGGATTCAAGCAGTGGGAATACTGTACCTCTGCAAGTTATTAGAAGACCTCCCAACAGCTGCACAGAAATCCCAGCTGTGTGCCTGTGTGGGTCCCTGACCTCAGTGTTTGCACAGGACCCTGGCTGCTCACCCACACAGGACCCTGGTCCTGCTCCCAAGCAGGACTCCTGGCATCAGCACCCACACACTGCATAGGACCCTTGGCCACTGCTCCTGAGCAGGAATTCTGGCTACTACTCCTGTGTGGACCCCCATCTACCAGTGTGGGTTTCCCCCGGTTGCCTACATCTTGGGACACTGCAACCGTTGTCATAGTCCCTTTCACAAAGTAGCCTGCACCTGGGGATACTGGACAGAGTCTGGAGACAGCTGCCCACCACAATGCACGACACAGAGGTGTATCTCTGAACATGTTGCTAAACGCCACTGCCTGGCCTGCCCCAACACCCCATCTCTGAAAATAGCTGCCTCCATCTTGGGACACCTTTGTTGCCATCTTGGATTATCCTCACTACTGCTATCACCATCTTTAATTAGGGCAACTCCTAGCTTGGGTCACTGGCTGGGGCCTAGAAGCAATATCAAGGTACCTATAGTCCCCTAATTTCCCCCTCTCACTAACCCACCACAGCATTTGCAGCTAGGTGCCCTGTTCATAGCTTGCAAAGCCTGGTCCTGATCTGCCCCATACAAAACAGCTCTCTGTGACAGGTGCACAGGCCTAGAGTGCAGCCCACAAGACCTCTGGAGAGAGAGGTTCCTGATTGGGAAGTAGAAAGGGAGCAGGTGAGTAAAATACAATTTAGAGACTAAATTAGAGACCAGGAATTGTGAGGTCTACAGGTGATATAAGGAGATGAGACTGGGTGCCCATATCTCACAAGCAGGTCCAAAAAGAGATACGTGGTGTGTAGTCTTCCAAAGGGGATTGGCAAGTGCTATACCCCACCTCCAGGAGTTCCACCTCCAAGACCAACCCTCCTACCTTAGTAACCTTCACCATCCTGGAGGTGGAGTTACCAGCAAGCAACAGACAACTCCACATGCTAGATGGGAAGGGAAGTACGAAAGATACTTAACTTCATCAGAAATAATCCTTTAATTTACCTTTGAGATTTTTTTCTATTCTTTTTTTCTTCTTTTTCTTCTTTCTCTCTTTTCCTGCCTTTACATTGCCAACATTTGTGAAATCAAGTATTTTTCATGGATTGGGCTACTGAGGACAGGGATGTCTGAATAGTATATTGCAGTTGTTTTTATTATTTTATCTTCTCTTTTTACAATTTTTATTTTTCTTAATTTTCATAATTGTTTGTTTTTTGTACTCTCTCTATTGTCTTCCCACTTACTTGTCTCCCCCAAATCTCTCTCTTTTCTCCTGCTACTAGACAATTTCTTTTTATTCATCTTTCACACTTTCTAAGATCTAATAACTCTATATCTTCACTTTATACACCCCACCTTAACATCTTATCCTACACCCCACCACTGGTTCTCTCTTTGTCCACCATCAGAAACTGTAGAACCTTTTGCAAACCTACTGTCTATATTGTAGATAATAATTGAATTCACAATTTCTGTATATTGTGACAAAGCCATAAACATCTTATTAGGAGCTATTTGATTTAAGGCTGTATACTGTTTATATTAGGATTTGTTAATATTGATCTCCACCCTAAAGGAGAGATATTGGAACACTGCAAGGAAACTATAACCCTATAGGATAAACATTGTAAGATCTTGGCTCTTCAGTGCTAGAAGGGAAGACACACAAACAACTTGAAAAAACAAGGGAAGAAAGTACCCTAAACAAACAAAGATACTATATTATTAGAATCCATGGCCAGAATAGGAGAAGAAATGTCAGAGGAGTTCAGGATGCACATAATTAAAATGTTCTTTGAATTAAAGGATGATATAAGAGAGCAAATATGGGCAGCAAAAGATGATTTCAATAAAGAGCTACATAGGCAAATACAGGAAGCAAAAGATGACTAAAACAAGGAGAAAGAGATTCTGAAAAAATAATCCTTGAAATGAAAGAAACAATAAACCAAAAAAAAAAAAAAACCCACTCAATAGAAAACATCACCAACAGATTAGATCACTTGGAAGACAGAACCTCAGACAATGGAGACAATATATATAATCTTGAAAATAGAGTTGACCACAAAGTGAAGTGGTAAGAAACCATAAGCAGAACATCCAAGAATTATTTGATAACATGAAAAGACCAAATTTAAGAATTGTTGGATGGAGGAAGGCATAGAGTTACAAACCAAAGGCATGAAAAATCTATTCAATGAAATAATTTCAGAAAATTTTTCAAACATGAAAAATGAATTAGAAAAATCAAATAAAAAAGGCCTACAGGTCACCAAGTGTACAAAATCACAACAGATATACACAAAGGCACATTATAGTAAAAATAACTCGCATAAAGAATAAGGGGAAAATTTTAAAAGCAACAAGAGAAAGGAATTAGATTACATAAGGGGAAACCAATTAGGATCTCTGCAGATTACACAACCCAGACCCTCAAAGCTAGAAGAGCTTGGAAAACCATATACCAAGCTCTGAAAAACAATGAATGCCAACAAAGAATCTTATATCCAGCAAAATTAACCTTTAGATTTGATGACACAATAAAAACCTTCCAAAATAAACAAAGTAAAAGAATTACAGCAAGAAAGCCTACACTACAGAACATTCTTGGCAAACTATTCCATGAGGAAGAGATAAAAAACAATAATTAAAAGCATAAAGGGAGGAACTACACTAAAGGAAAGGCCAATTAAAGGAGAAAAATCAAGGTAAAAACCAAAAATAAACCCAAATAACCAGAAATGCAAAACATGTCTCAGTAATAACCCTGACTATCAATGGCCTAAACCCATCAATTAAGCAGATTAGATTTTAAAAAGACCCAACAGTATACTGCCTTCAAGAAACTCATCTCATAGGAAAAGACATGCACAGTCTGAAGTGAAAGGATGGGAAAAAAATGTATCACTCACATGTACTGTGTAAACAAGCAGGGGTTTTCATCCACATATCAGACAAACTAGACTTCAACCCCAAATCAGTGAAAAGGTATAAAGAAGGTCATTTTATACTGATTAATGGAAACATACATAAACAAAACATAACTGTCTTAAATATCTATGCCCCAAACAATGGGGCATTTATGTATATCAAACAAAACCTTCTCAACTTCAAGAATCAAAGACCAAAACACAATAATACTGGGTGACTTTCACACACCTCCCTCACCACTGGATAAATCTTCCAAATAAAAATTAAACAAAAAAACCCTATAAAACTCAATAAAACAATCAATAATTTAGACTTAACAGACATATAGCATATTTCATCCTTGAACAAATGAAGATACTTTTTTCTCAGTAGCACAGGAATCCTTCCCTAAAATAGATCATATGTTATGCCGCAAAGCAAGTCTTAATAAATGCAAAAAAAAGAGGAAATACCTAGCATTCTATCTGACCATAATGGCATGATGACATGCATAATGGCATGACCATAATGGCATTAGAAGTCAATGACAGATTAAAAAATAAAAGCTACTCTAATACCTGAAGATTAAAAAATACACTATTGCATGAAGCATGGATAACAGAAGACATCATGTAGGAGATAAAAAAAAAAAAAAAACTCTTAGAGGTAAATGAGAAATCCAATACAACATATAAATATCTCTGGGACACTATGAAGGCAGTGCTAAGAGGAAAGTTCATTGCATTAAGCTCATTCATTAAAAGAAGAAAATGTCAACAAATAAATGACCTGACATTGCATCTCAAAGCCCTAGAAAAAGAGGAACAAACCAACACCAAAAGAAGCAGAAGACAGAATATAATTAAAATTAGAACTGAAATCAATGAAATTGAAACAAAAGAAATAATTCAAAAAATTGATAAAACAAAAAGCTGATTCCTTGAAAAATAAATAAAATTGACAAACCCTTAGCCATCCTAATGAAAAGAAGGAGAGAGAAAACTCAAATTACTAAAATTTGTGATGAAAAAGAAAATATCATGACAGAAACTACTGAAATACAAAAGATAATTAGAAACTATTTTGAAAATTTATACTCCAGTAAAACAGAAAATCTTGAAGACACTGACAAATTCCTAGAGGCATATGACCTACCTAAACTGAACCAGGAGGACACACATGACTAAAACAAATAAATTTCAAACAAGGAAATAGAAGATGACATCAAAATCCTAGCAAAAAAGAAAGGCCAAGGACCAGACAAATTCTCAGCAAAGTTCTATAAGACCTACAAAGAAGAATTAATACCAATATCCTTCAAAATATTCTATAAATTAGAAAAGCAGGGAACTCTTCCAAACTCATTCTATGAGGCTAGTATCACCCTGATACTAAAACCAGATAGAGACACATCAAAGAAAGAGAATTTCTGACCAATATCCCTGATAAACATAGATGCAAAAATTCTCAATAAAATTTTGGCAAATTGCATACAGTAACATGTTAAAAATAGTGTACCATGATCAAGTAGGGTTAATTCCAGAGATGCAAGTTTGGTTCAACATATGGAAATCAATAAATGTAATCCATCACATCAATAGATTTAAAGATAAGAATCATATGATTTTATCAATTGATGCAGAGAAAGCATTTGACAAAATACAGCACTAGAAAACTCTAGAAAAACTAACGATAGTAGAAATATACTTCAACATTGTAAAAGCTATCTATGCTAAATCAACATCATTTTAAATGGAGAAAAATTGAAAGTATTCCCTCTAAAAACAGGAAGAGAGCAATGCGCTCTTTCACTACTTCTATTCAACATAGTCCTTGAAACTCTAGCCAGACCAATTAGATAGGTGAAGGAAATTAAAGGGATACAAACAGGAAAACAAGAACTCAAACTATCATTATTTTCTACATCATGATACTATACTTAGAGGATCCAAGAGATTCCACCAGAAAACATCTAGAATTAATAAATGAACTCAGCAAAGCAGAAGAATATAAAATCAATACCTATAAATTGAATGCATTTCTGAACATCAGTGATAAATCCTGTAAAAAAGAAATTAGGAAAACTACATCATTCACAATAGCCTCAAAAAAATAAAATACTTGGGAATCAATCTAACAAGAGAAGTGAAAGACATCTACAATAAAAACTACAGGACACTAAAGAAAGATATTGAAGAAGACCTTGGAAGATGGAAAATCTCCCATGCTCTTAGATAGGCAGAATAAACATTATCAAAATGGTCATACTATCCAAAGTGATATACAGATTCAATGTGATTCCAATTAACATCCCAATATCATTTCTTATAGAAGTAGAAAAAGCAACCATGAAATTCATTTGGAAAAATAAGAGACCCAGAATAGCCAAAGAAATCCTTAGCAAGAAGAGTGAAGCAGGAGGCATCACAATACCAGACCTTAAACTATACTACAAAGCTATAGAAACAAAAACAGCATGGTATTGGCACCAAAACAGATATGTAGATGAGTGGTACAGAATAGAAGACACAGAGACAAACCCACATAAATACAATTATCTCTTATCAGACAAAGGTGCCCAAAACATACATTGGAGAAAAGATAACCTCGTCAACAAATAGATCTGGGAAAAATGGCAATCTATATGCTGCAAAATGAAACTAAACCCCTATCTCTCACCATGCACAAAACTCAACTCAAAGTGGATCAAGGACCTAGGAAAGGTCCAAGGACCAGAAACCCTGCACCTAACTGAGGAAAAAGTAGGCCCAAATCTTCATCATGTCAGATTAGGCCCCGACTTCCTTAACAAGACTCCTAGTGTGCAAGAAATAAAAGCAAATATGAATAAATGGGATGGGTTCAAACTAAAAAGCAAAAGAAACAATCAATGAGGTGAACAGAGAGTCTACATTTTGGGAGCAAATTTTTGCCATATGCATGTCAGATAGAGCACTGATCTCCAGGATATATAAAGAATTCAAAAAGCTTAACAAAAAAACAGCTGAACAGATACTTCTCAGAAGAAGAAAGATATTTGATCAACAAATATATGAAAAAATGTTCAACACCTCTAGTAATTAGAGAAATTCAAATCAACACTACTCTCAAGATTTCATCTCCTGTCAGAATGGCAGTTATCAAGAATGCAAGCAACAATAAGTGTTGGCAAGGATGTGGGGGAAAAGGCACACTCATACATTGTTGGTGGGACTGCAAATTGGTGCAACCAATCTGGGAAAGTGTTTCCTTAGAAAACTTGGAATGGAACCACCATTTGACCCAGCTGTCCCACTCCTTGGTCTATACCCTAAAGACTTCAAAACAGCATACTACAGTAATGTCATTTCAATGTATATAGCAGCAGAATTCACATTTGCTAAACTGTAGAAGCAACCTAGATGGTTTTATTTCTATTTATCAATAGATAAATAGATGAATGAATATCAATAGATGAATGAATAAAGAAACTGTGGTATATATTATATATATATATATATGTGTATATATATATATGTATATATATATATATATACACACACAATGGAATATTACTCAGCATTAAAAGAGAATAAAATCATGGCATTTGCAGGTAAATGAATGGAGTTGGAGAATATTATCCTAAGTAAAGTAAGCCAATCCCCCCAAACCAAAGGCCGGATGTTTGCTCTGCTTAGTGAGTACTGATCTATAATGGGGGTGAGTGTGGGAGCATAGGAGAAATGGAGGAACTTTAAATAGGGCAAAGGGGAGGGAGGGGGAATGGCGGTAGGAAAGATGGTGGAATGAGATGGACATCATTACCCTAGATATGTGTATAAAGACACGAATGGTGTGACTCTACCTTGTGTACAACCACAGAAATGAAAAATTGTGCTCCATATGTATACTGTGAATTGAAATGTATTCTGATGTTTAAACAAAAGTTTTAAAAAAAAGAACTCAAAAAACTTAACACAAACACACAGACAAAAACAAAATACTCCAGTCAACAAATCAGCAAAGAACTTCACAGGGGAAGAAATATGAATGGTCTACAAATATTGAAAAAAATTTCAACATCTCTAGCAATTACAGAAATGCAAACTAACACCACACTCAGATTTCATCTCACTCCAGTCAGACTGGCAACAATCAAGAATACAAGCAACAATAAATGTTGGCTAGGATGTGGAGAAAAGGGTAACAACTTATACTTTGCTGGTGGGACTGCAAATTAGTGCAACCACTCTGGAAAGCAGTATGGAGAATACTCAAAAACCTAGGAATTGTACCACCATTTTGCCCAGTTGTACCACTCCTTGGTATATATCCAAAAGAATTAAAATTGGCATACTATAGTGAGGTGGTCACATCAATGTTTATAGCAGCTCAACTCACAATAGCTAAGTTATGGAACTAACTTAGGTGCCCTTCAACAGATGAATGGATAAAGAAAATATGGTATCTATACACAATGGAATATCACTCAGCCATAAAGAAGAATGAAATTATGGCATTTTCTAGTAAATGGTTGGAACTGAAGGCCATCATGCTAAGTAAAATAAGCCAATACCTATAAACAAAGACTGAGTGTTCTCTCTAATATGGGGCTGTTAACACATAACAAGGCAGGGATGGGGGAAGAATAGAAGTTTATTGGATTAGTCAAAAGGGAACAAAGGGAAGGGAAGGGGATAGGAATAAGAAAGACAGTGGAATGAATCAGATAACTTTCCTATGTTCATATATGAATACGCTATCCTATCAGTGAAACTCCATATCATGTACAACCACAATAATGGGATCTTCATTAGAATAAGTTATACTCCATGTATGTATAATATGTCAAAACATACTCTACTGCTTTGCATATATAAAAAGAACAAATTTTAAAAAGTAAAAAAATGAAATGAGACAATAGTTGAAGGATACTAATGTAAACAGCTAACAATTACTAAGTTCCATTCTAAAATTTTGTCTGAAAAGGGATAAAATTTCTAATTCTCTCTTTTCTCATTACCTTGCTCAATATGTTCTCTTTATTCATTCTTCTTTATCCCTCAGATTAATGCTTTTAATAACTGCCTTAAGTTATGCTTAGCATCTCTCCTGAATAATCCATTTGATATTGAATTATATTTCTTCTTTGATTTAAGAAGCTTCAGTTATTCTGAATCATAAAATATGTACATAATCATAAAATATTGTACATATTTTATGATTCTATATGGTATTACCTTCAACAGACATATATTAATATTTATCTTTTCTAATTTTTCTGCAGTAATTCCCCTTTCAGTAACTGAAAATAAAAGGCAAGTCATTTTTTCAATTTAACTATCTTCTAATTTTGATTAATATTACTGCTAATTATTGCTGTAGCAGTCCCAATTACATACTAATGTTGACATAAGACTCTCTTTTTTATTATATAATTGGAATAATCTATAAATAAGCTCTTCTTAGAAATTAAATTCTCTTCTCTCAATAATATTTGCTCCTAGCTGGGACAAAAATCTTTCACATAGAGTCAGAAGAAGCATCTAAATTTATATATGCTGGGACATGAACTGAGGTCTTAGAGATTAAATAACTTGCCCACAGGCAAGAAACAAAGCACAATTCAAACCCAGCAGTTTAGTTCCAGTACGATATAGTATACTATCTCCCTCTCTTTCTCCTTATCTATTTCTTTCCTATTTTCTTCTTCTCTTCTCTTTCTCTTTTATTTTTCAAGCACGCATTGAGCACTGTAGAACTCTTTGAATAGCAACCAATTTTTTAAATGAATTGCATAATATCTCTCAATATGTCACACTACCTTAAGTCATCAGTGTTTGAATGTCAGCTTGTTCCTTATATTACGTACTTCTGTGAGATCAAAGGAACAGAGATAATGTCAGATGGTTCTAGAATAGGAATGAGATAAGGCAATAAAAGTGAGAGCAAGAATTTGCCAAATCAAAATTGCATGCACTTCCATTTTGCCCTCACTTCCCAAGAACCCATTCTATTGCTGCATAAAAATTATTTTACCCACAATAAGGTGTTCCGAAAAATACTTTCGAAAGGGTTAAATACAGCCTTTTGCCAGTGAATGATTCCTGGGAATTTTAATAAGCCTGAGCTCCTGCAATTCAGCAGATAACAGTCACCAGGACTGCTGTGCATACAGAACTGCACAATGTCATGTTTTCACAGCGGCACAATTCTTGTAGAAACTGCTCTTGGAATGACCCAACTTCACAGATGACAAATCTGCGAGGTGTTGGAGGAGCTATCACAATGCTGAAATTCTTGCTGGAGCCATAACCTTTGGATTTTGAAGCCAACTGAACTGGCAGGACAACAGTAACTGACGGAAGACTATTGTCAGTCTCCATTAGATGGTTATGTGGGAAGAGTCCCAGTAAGATGGCAGTTGAACTGTCCTCCATCATTCCAGAACCACTACTTCATTCAAAGAGTGTATAAGCGGGGAAGGGATTTTCTTCAGCATAGCTTGTGGTACACAGTCACATATAGGGTCCTTCTGGTGCTCAGTGAAATAACGCTCAGGGTAATTAACTCCATATGCTGGGACTGACGGTGAACGAGCTCCAGCGAAGTGATGAGGTGTCCAGTTCTGAAGGATATGGCTGCTTGACTTCTTTATTATAAACATTATGAAAAAGTAATAGTTTTTGCTACATGGCATTGCACTGCTTCCACTCAGGAAATGAATTTTTATGTGTTGGATCTCTTATGAATTCGGTGTGATTTTTGTCCCAGGAGTGTAAGAAAACTGCTCTTTTTATACTGCTAAGTGAAGCAATGTGTAGCCTAAACAGATGGAAACAGCTTGACTTAAGCATAAGTGTTAGAATATGCAGTTTAAGTGTAGAAATGCACAAGGTACAACTAACAGAGAAAATCCTTATTATGGAGAAGACCTATCAAGTTTACATCACAAAGAGATTGGGGCATGTATGTATGAGGATTTTTAAAAGAAATTTTTTATGAAATTAACAGAAAATGTCAAATATCTGTGCCTTAAGAAAATAAAACACAAAAAGAGTTTAAAATGGTGATTGGTAGAAAGTAAGTGTTAATTAAACATTAGCCAGCATTTTTATTACTGTTAATTAAAATTTCCTTTGTCTAGGCTAAAAGACTATGTATTGTACATTATGTAGTCTGTCAATAGACACCAGGAGCTTTTCAGTAGAGTATATCCTAATAAGCTATCTTTCTACAAAAATACAGGTCTTAAAATACTTGCTGAGTCATCATTTCTAATTCTCGACATTATGTCTTGCGTAGTGTTATCATTTTTATGTTCATCTAAGAGAATTTATTTATTAAGGAATATCTAGAAAAGGCAAAACTCATGAGTTTTTACCTGCATTTTTAGAATGTTCTTGTTGACTGCAAATATGTTTAAGAATAAAGATCAGCTAATGGTAAAAATTTGGAGCATTAGCTAATGAAAAAAGTTTGCAGCTCTGAGGTTTAACTTTGGTACAACTGCCTTCTGACTCTTATCTCCTTCCATACTTCATATTCCCTGCTTTTCTTGAGGGGTGGGAGTGGAGGGGGAGGGTTTACTGTTGACTGTTCTTAAAAATCCCCATACCAACCTCCTAGGGTTTAAGATTACTGGGCTATTCTCAGTAGTTTATGTACAAAAGAAAGATGTTTGATAAAATTTAACAGATTTTTAAATGTAATATACTGCTCTCTCTAGGGTTATTCTAATTCCAAAGGTTATAAAACATTGGAAAAAAAATAAAAAGGAAATATTTGACATGAAAGAATGAGCAACTCATTAATCACCATCATTAATGAATCAACATCTTCTTCTACTTTTCCAATAATACCACTCAAATCAGCAACTATCTCACCTATAGGTAGGGATGGCCAATGACACATATTATTCTTTAAATCTATTCTTTATATTACAATTTTAAATGCAAATATTGGTTTGAAAGAATCAATATATCCTTGTAGGACCTTATCTTCTAGACAGAAAACATTTTAAACCAATTAAACTCTATGTTGTTTCAGAAGTCCATTGAACTTGATTACATTATTAGTTATACTTGTAACATCATGTGATTATTCTGATTTATAATTTAACATTGCTATGTCATAAAAGTGGGTAGGTATTAAAAAATTGCAATTAATTCCTTCATTTATTTGAACATTTTATTTCATATGGATAATTGTTCACTCAAATTTAAGAACAATAAAATGGCGACATAGAAATGAAGCAAAAAGAGTAGTCCTCACAGAATTTCTCCTATGATTATTAGTGATCACTTCAGAGATGAAAGGTAAGTGATAGGACTGGATGGTAGTAAATGGACAAACTCTGATTATGAGATTGAACTTTAAATATATAAAACGAGATCTAAATCACAAATTGTTCCATTTCTGCTGCTGTTCATTTAGTGCTCCACATTTATATATCTCATGATGGTAATTTACAAATATAGTTTTCAGATTGAAACCAGTATAATTCAAATGGGATCTCCTAAAACCCTAAGCATTTTCTTTCTCTCTCTTCTCTTCTCTCTTTCAACATCCACAGTCTGAGCCCTAGACTCAGCCCTTCCATTTTTAATTTCTATTTTTAATGGACTATTTTAATACATCTTTTTGTAAACTTTCTTATGCCAATAGCTGATCTTGGGAAGGAAGTAACAACCAATCAAATAATAAAGAGTATGTAGGACCATGAATTCTGATACTTAAGAGTTAGGCAAGAGTTATGGTGGTGGTAAAATAAGCCAATGACAAAATAATGAGCAACTGGGGATGGGACCCTACCAAATTCATGCCTTGTAAGGTACAAGAGTTCAGGTAAGCCTCAAAAGAGGCAACAGAGGGATTCTGGGAAATGGTGAACTATAAGAACCCACTGTATGCTAGCTGCTCTCTGAAACTGAACCAAACAGCAGTTCTGTAGTGGCATGCTGCCGTAGAAAGGCTGTGAGAAAATGCTGAAAGGCGACTCAGGGAGCTAGCAACTGCGTGAAAGCCAGGCCTATTGGGTCTTAAAAGGGGTTTAGAACAGAAAGAGAATTAATAAAAGGAATAGACTGCAACAGCTCCTTGTGCATGGGTGACTCAGTCTGAGAGGGGAAGCTCCCCAATGGCATGGAAGGAAGATTCTCCATGAGTTTAAGAAAAGCAGATTCCATTGTCCAGCACCTTCACTGTCTGAGCAGAAAAAACACACCAATACTATGAAGTGAACCAACACTGGAGAGTTTAGGCATTTTTCTGCAGAGTTAATGAAATTGAAGAAACAGCACCAGCATTCAGACTGTTCAGACTTCCTGAGTGTGAGATTAGAAATCCCTGCAGTTTTTCCACTTTCCTCTCCATTAAAAAAAAATCTCTCTCTATATATACACATAAGTATATGTGTATATATATATATGTGTGTGTGTGTGTGTGTGTGTGTGTGTGTGTGTGTATTTATGTACGTATATATATATAGAGAGAGAGAGAGAGACAGAGAGACAGAGAGAGAGTCGTAGATGGGCATAATACCTTTATTTTATTTTATTTTTGGTATGGGGGATTGAACTCAGAGGTACTCAACCACTGAGCCACATCTACAGCCTTATTTTGTATTTTATTTAGAGACAGGGTCTCACTGATTTGCTTATTGCCTCGCTGTAGCTGAGGCTGATTTTGAACTTGACATTCTCCTGTCTCAGCCTCCCAAAGTGCTGGGATTACAGGTGTGTGCCACTGCACCTAACCTTTATTTTATATCTTTATTTTTATGTGGTGTTGAGGATGGAACTCAGTGCCTCACTCATGCTAGGCAAGAATTCTATCACTGAGCCTCAGCCCCAGCACTCCTCTCTGTTTTTAATTCCTTTTTATCTTGTTCTTGTTATGTTCTTTTTGAGTACCTAGGACTCAATGACCACTTGTAGTTTGCTTTTCACCAAAGAAGTGGGCACCCAAGCCATGGCTCAGTTTGGACATAGGAGTGACTCAGTGGCATAGACCCTGGGGAAGCTCCTTGTCATGGCTTAGATATTAGGTATCCCCCCAAAGCTTTTGTGTGAGAACTTGCAAGGAAGTTTAGAGGTAAAATGATTGGGTTATGAGAGGTTTAACCTAATTACCGCATAAGCCTCCTGATAGGGATTAACTAGGTGGTTCCTATAGGCAGGCAGGTTGTAGCTAGAGGAGGTAGATCCCTAGGGTCATGCTTTGGGGTACCTATTTTGTTCTTCTTGAGTAGATCTTGCTGGTTCTCCCTCCCTCTCTCTCTCATCTTCCTGGTACCATGTCTCCACCCACGTTCCAAAACCACATGCTTCTGCTAAGATGTTTTGCCTCATCTCAGACCCTGGGGAATGGAGTTGACCATCTATGGACTGAGACCTCTAAAACTGTGAGACTCCAAATAAAAATTTCTTCCTCTAAAATTGTTCTTGTCAGGTTGTTTGGTCTTAGTAGAAAAAAGCTGACTAAGGGCTGTGGCTATCAATCTATGATCTGAAGAGTAGAGAAGATAAAATGAGCTTTCCTTTAAAATTCCTGGTCTGAATTCTTGTAGAAGGATCGACACTAACAGGTGGTGAAATGGGGATGGATCAGAATGGAAAGCAGCAACGTACAACATCCTACTGTGGGTCCTACCACTTTCCTTATGCCCAGAAGATATGGAAAATCTGTGCCATGACCTGGGAACTTCTTGCATAGCTCTCCATTGTACACAGACTGAGGGTTTCAGAACAGGGCTATGGTGCAATCTGGATCAGCCCAAAGGCTGCCTAGGTGAGAGGGTTGGCCAGCTGCACCTGATAGAGTTGTATTCCTATCCCCAGTTGTAATAACACAACAGCATTGAAGGAGAACTCTACTGTGAAATGACCAATGCTCTGCCAATACTTGCTGCCAATCAAGGAGGGGGTGGAGTTCAGCATGAAGACTTCCCTAACAAGTTTGACTGGTTTGAGTCAAACATCTTCAGAGCCGAGGGTTGCTAAAGTAAAAACCCTAGAAAGAAAGGAATACATTTTATAAACTTCAGCAAGAAGGATACTGAATATTTTTATGATTAATTAGCTATTCTACTATACTAATTTCTAGTATCTTCTCTCATGTGTTTCTTTAGCGTTCTATCTAGTTGTATTTTGTCAGTTGGATTCTTTCTTGATAATGCTTTTCTTCTTTCTCATCTTCTTCCATTTATTTTTCATTCATCCTCTTTCTCTCTTTATAGAAGAAATAAAAGGGATACCAATAGGACAGGAAGATGTCAACTTATAACTATTTGCAGATATACTCCTATACTAGAAGATCCAAAAAGTCTTCACCATTTTCAAAGTTAATAAACAAATATAGCAATGCAGCAGAATATAAAATTAACATGCAAAAATTCATGGCATTTCTATACTACAATAATGAATTTGCTAAGAGGGAAAAACTATTTCATTTGCAATAGCTGCAAAAAATTAAATACCTAGAAATAAAACCTCTACAAGGAATATTATGGAGCACTGAAAAAGGAACTAGAAGAAGACAATAGAAGATGGAAAGATCTCCCATGTTCATGAATAAACAGAATTAATATTGTTAAAGTGGCCATATTACAAACAGTGATTGATAGATTCAGTGCAATTCCCACCAAAATACCATGACATTCTTCACATAAATAAAAACAAACAAACAAAAATCCTACAAAGAGTTCTTAAATTCATATGAAAGAATAAAAGATCACATAGAGTTAAAGCAATTCCAAGCAAAAAGAGCAACACTGGAGGCATCATACTAAATTTCAAATTATACTACCAAGCTATATTAACAAAATCAGAATGGTACTGGCATAAAAACAGACATGAAGCCAATAGATGAGAATAGAATACACAGAAAAACCCACACAGAAGCCGAGATCTGAACTTTGACACAAGTGTCAAAAATGTATGTTGGAGTAAGGAAAGTCTGTTTAACAAATGGTACCGGGGAAACTTGATATTCATCTGTAAAAAATAAACCTACATTCTCATCTGTACCCTGCACAAAAATCAGATCAAAATAGATCAAAGGCATAGGAATAAGACCAGAAAATTTGCAATTGCTAGCAGTAAACATGGAGGTAACCTCTAACATATAGATGTAGGCAATGACTTCCTCAACAGGATTGTAAAGCTCAGGAAATAATACCAAGCAAAAATTAATAAGTGGGATGACATCAAACTAAAAAGCTTTTGCAAAACAAAGGAAATAGTTAAGAGCATGAACAAAAAGCCTACATGGGTGAAAATCTTTGCCAACTACTCTTCTTTTTTTTTGGTACTGGGGATTGAACTCAGGGGTACTCGACCACTGAACCACATACCCAGCCCTATTTTGTGTTTTATGTAGAGACAGGGTCTCACTGAGTTGCTTAGCACCTCGCCATTGCTGAGGCTGGCTTTGAACTCGCGATTCTCCTGTCTCAGCCTCTCTAAGTGCTGGGATTACAGGCTTGAGCCACCGCGCCCAGCTCGCCAACTACTCTTCTAACAGAGTAATAATATTCAGAATTTATAAAGTGCTCAAATAACTTACCACCAAAAAAAAAAAGAAAAAAAACCCCCACAAATAATCCAGTTGATAAATAGGCAAATTATCTCAGCAGATATGTCTTAAAGGAAGAAGTACAAATGAACAACAAATATATGAAAAAAGGTTCAACATCTTTAGTAATCATGGAAATGCAAATCAAAACTACACTGAGATTTCATCTCACTCCAGTTAGAAGCCATTCAAGAATGCAAATAACAATAAATGCTGGTGACGATGTAGCACAGAAGGAATGGTTATATACTCTTGATGGGAATGAAAATTAGTTCAATCACTATGGAATTCAGTATAGATGTTTCTCAAAAGACTAAGAATGGAACCACCATTCCAGCTCTACTACTCCTCTTTATTTATTCTAAAAGAATTAAAAGTCAGCATACTATATGGATATATGTATACCACTGTCTATAGTAGCACAACTCACAACAGCCAAGTTATGGATCAGTCTAGGTGTCCATCAACAGATGAATGGATAAAGAAAATGTTACATGTACATATATATGTACATATATATATCACATACATGCATGTGTGTGTTTATGTATGCATAATAGAGTTTTATTCACCTATAAGAAAGATGCAATTATAAAAGTTGCAAGAAAATGGATGGTACTGGAGAGCATGATGTTAAGAAAAACAAACCAGAATCAGAAAGTCAAGAGTAATATGTTTTCTCTCACTTCTGGAAGGAAGAGAGAAAAACAAGAGGGGGGCAAATAATCTCATTAATATAGAGGGAAGACCTGCAGGTTAGAGGTAGGGCACCAGGGGTAGGGAGGAGAGGACAAGGGGAGGTACTAGGGAATTAATCCAATTATGTTATGTGCATGTACAAATATATCACAAGGAATTCCACTATTACGTATAATTATTATGCACTACTAAAATAGGCAATGGACTGTTTTAACAGACATTTTGGCTTTGTGCCTAAAACTGCCTAGGATTGTTTCTTTTTCACTGAAATAATAAGTAGAACACTAAACAATTTATAAAATGTTTTTATTCATGTTTGAACATTTTTTAGCCATAATTTTTGATTTTTTTTTTTTTTTTTTTTTGGTACTGGGGATTGACTCAGGAGTACTTGACCACTGAGCCACATCCCCAGCCCTATTTTGTGTTTTATGTAGAGACAGGGTCTCACTGAGTTGCTTAGCACCTCTCTGTTGCTGAGGCTGACTTTGAACTTGCAATTCTCCTGTCTCAGCCTCCCTAAGTGCTGGGATTACAGGCTTGAGCCACTGCGCCCGGCTTAGCCATAATTTTTGAATTCTTGCAAACTTTTCTCCTTTTTTGTCCTCATTGGTTGAAAAGCGTCTGTATACAAACCGTCAACTAAATCTTCAGCATCATACAACATTAGGACAGGCTAACAAAATCCTTTTGATGCAAATTTTGTGCTTTTTTATTTGTCCATGCATTCATATGCAGAATGGACTTCAAAAACTACAAAATCAAAAACAAAGAAATGAGATCATCATTTCCTGGCACATTTCTATCCACCTTCAAAATAGCAGGATTAAGGCAGACACTTGAGGTATCTTGGATTTCTAAGCTGAAAATGTTGATGTATTAAAATTCAGCATCTCTATGGTCTGGGTACATGTGTATGCTAACATTATTTTTAACTTCCACCAACCTATTTCAGATAGTTCACAAAAATAGTTTTTTAAAAATATGTCCATATATTTTTGGTTACAAATTATATCAATTTCCTCTTTAATGATTGCCACCAGCAAAAGATTCAGAATGGGCTACTATATCAGCACCTTCAAGGCAATTTCTTCTCCTAGGGTATTCTGAGGAAATGTGTTACCTACACTAACACATTACTTCTCATTGGCCAATATATTCTCTGTTATAGAGCTATATTTCATTGTACTGCTTTCCCTACAGAACAAATCCAATCTTAGAAAGTTGTAGTATGATACAAAACTAATAGTATGATGTTTTTTTTGCCAGATTCAAGGAAAGAAAATTGGGTAATACAAGTATACTACCCAATATATATCACATATGACTTCTTGCTAATTTTTTTTGGTTTGGAGTGTCTCCTCAACGAATCACAATTATGAAGTTTAAATGTTTGTGATATATGTATGCTTCCATACAAAATACAGTATTGATAATATAATTTGTGTTTACTTGAGAGATTGCAATGTTCCATTGACATATTTATATCTTTCACCTTTTGTTAAAGAATTATTTTATTAATACAGATTCTAGGCATCTTAATATTACCTAGCCAGCCTCTCCTAGATTATAAAAATACATAGAACTCAAAATTGCCTAATAGAATTTAAGAGAATTTGGCTAAGTGTTAAAAAATCATATTTAGGAAATTATTTTATTCCTGAGAAAGTAATCTGTAGAGTTTTCTTAAATGCCCAAGAAATCAAGTTTTTAATCCAATAAGAGTATTGAATTTACATAAGAATCAATCACTGGACTATCATAGTTTGTCTTCAACATCTATTATAGATAATCATTACACCTATACCCAGCATAAGCTATAGTATCAATAGCTGGCCACAGATTCAGTTTCTTTTGCATTGAAAATAAAAATCTTAACTTAGTATGAACTTTCCCCCCATAAATACCTTTGGCTAGCCTTGGCATTTATGCAGCAGCAGGAGACCATTATCCAGTGACACATTCTATCCCACTGACATTATCACTCAAAGATGGTCGATTTCATTTTCAAGAAGGTCCCAGAGAGCCACAGACAAGTTACAATCAATCACACAACCATAATTGCTAGTCAAGCCACATTACTTTCAAAAAGAAAAAGTAAGGAGAACACAAATGTACTAGTGCATATTGAAATTTCATATTCAGCTCCTAAAGAAATGATGAATTAGAGCAGATCTTCACATTGATAATATCTTTTCATTTAATCCATGCCCAGTGTCCCCCATGATAACCACAAATAACAAAATAAGTTTAAATGCTTTGCCATATGGATGTAGAATATAGTCTGGCCAGGTGCCTGGGAAAGGTTGTGGAGATTGTTATGTACCAAGAAATATGTGAGTAGAAATGAGTGGGGAGCTTTGAAATTAGTCAAGTGAAGCTGTATATGGATTAGACTAGGTTTTGATGGTAGAGTTAAGTAGAATGCAAGTTGGAGCAAGAATCAGGTAGCAAGGTGTCAAGGAAATCACTGTCCAGATCATACTAATTTGAAATACCATAGAAGGTGAGAAAAAGAGTCAAGGATCCAGGTCACTGGACGTAAAAGAGGCTCCTCCACAGGCAGCCTAGCTCACCAGAGTTTCTCAGGAAAGAACTTGTCTGGGCATTGTGAAGATTCCTACAGAATGGGCTCTGGACTCCTTCAGTGGATCTCTCTCTCTCTCTCTCTCTCTTGTTAGGAAAAGAATCATACTCTTATGGGTCAGTTCAAGTCTTGGGGGAAGGCTTGAAATTACCTTTATTTCCCTCCAAATATTTGAGTTCCTGTGTTGGCAGTTGGCATTGTGTCTTGAGAGCTGATGTGGAATTCCACTGGGCTGTGTGTGTGTCACGTGATGGTAACACAAACTGATGGCTGTCCTCCTCATAACCTCTCACAATGAAGGAGGAGGTTAAAAGTGTGTTAAATTTTCTAATACAACTCTAAGTACATCATGCTTTCCACCAATAAGAAAACCAAGACTCGGAAAAAAAAAAAAAAGCTAATCCATGTCTGAGTTTACTTATAGTGAGTTGATCTTATAGGGCTGGGTTCTTGATGTGTACACCAGTGACCTTTCCACCTTATCAAATAATGTCTCCATATAGCCTTTTACTCAATCCAGAAGAGAAGCCTGGCTAATATTGAGGCACTTGACATAGATTTTGTGGAATTCAATTATAACAGCATTTTCTAGAAAATAGTTATCTTTCCTTTTCTAAAATAAATAGAAGGCTATCAAACTTTTTTAGTTGAATAAATAAACTGATTATCACAAAGTCCTCCCATTGCTACCCACATAATTGTGGAAAGAGCATAAAATATCAGACCATACTACATTTAAGGTTGAATGAGCTCTTTGAGTCTATTAAGATGCACATTATTTCAATCTTCCTCTAAAGGGTCCAAAAGAAACTAGCAGCACTTTCTAGAAGTAGTAATATTTACCAACAAAATAAGCACAATGGTATACATATTTAAAATGGATAACAATGAGATCTTAAATTTCACAAAAAAAAATCATTTAAGCTTTCTGGAATTCAGTTTCTTAATATAAAAAATATGGGAGAAGAGTTGAAAACTGGTATAATGGTTAAAACAGATATTAGTTTACTGGCATAAATACTGCCACTGCCACTTATTAGGTGTTTATGTTTGGCTAACTTCTGTGCACTAATTTCTCTGTGTGTTAAATGGGGCTAAATATTGATCTTAGCATATAGACATGCCCTGAGTTGAAATGAATTAACATATATTAATATTATATTAACTATTATATTATATTAATATAAATATATTAATTTATTTATTTAAAAATATACACATATATATTTTAAGACATATATATATATTTATTTTAAAAACCCACTTAGAACAGTTATTGGCCCATAGTAAGTGCTTTATCAGATTTAGATGTTACCATTCCAGATAACTATAATACACATTCTGTATCCAAACTTGGTAATTCAAGAAATTCATCCTATAATGATGACTTCTCTCTGAAAATCTGAATTTTATAATTGGAAGTCATCAAGTTTACATTTTAAAAGTAGAACAACTAATTTAGTTATGATTTCTATGACTAGAAATTACATACTACTGTCAATAAATATATTTACTTTAAATCAGTAATTCTATAGCTCCATATTCGTGTTGGGTATTTGTTTTTTTGCCCTAACATTGGCTTCCTATGACAAAGATACTTGATAATAATGGATGGGATTTAAGTCTCCTATATGAAAGTGGTATTTAAAGATGATTCTGATGCCCTCTACCAATCAAGTGGATATCATACCAACTCTAACTGAGAATCATGACTCTAGACCTGTTTGCAAAAGTAGATATAAGTAGTATATGTCCAAGCAACCTTATCAATTAGTTTGATAAAAATAAAAAATATATAATAAGTGCATGTGATACCTCTTTCAGTTTTTTTAACTGGAAGCACATGGTAAAAGAACCATTGGCTGAGAAAAACGTATATTTCCTTGTTGATGGATGGAATATTCTATATATATCAGTTAAGTCTAGACCATTGATTGTTCTATTAAGCCTTGTAGATTCTTTGTTTAGTTTTTGTTTGGAAGATCTGTCCAGTGGTGAGAGAGTTGTGTTAAAGTCGCCCAATACTATTGTGTTGGGATCTATTTGGTTCTTGAATTTGA